>PVJH01007607.1:0-91553 GCA_004026705.1 Nesogale talazaci | reverse complement strand
GGAGTCTGTAATTGTGGGTGACACAGCGTGAGTGGCTTCCTTAATATCCTCGGCTCAGAGGGATGGTTCCTTTTGCTATAGACCATAAATAAACTCCTCTCCTTTTCCAAACTAGGTAACCTTTTATTGGTTCTCCCCCCCCCCACCCAAGAAAATCCACTGTCTGAGAGTCTGAGGGTTGAGTGAGATACTTTCCCAGAATGAATCAGAAGGACAGATAGTCTTTTGTTGGTAGCTGTTGTCTCCCCTATACAGAGCGCCTTACAGTGGGAGCGCCACTTCTGAGTGTCAGCTTAGAATAACTAGGTAGCACTAGGTGGCCGTGTTAGACCAGGCAGGCTAGAGAAACAAATCCAGATAGACTCATCTATACAAAGGAAAGTGTTTTATATCGAAGAGTATTTATATATTAAAAAAACAGTCCAGATCAAGTCCATGAGTTCGATATTAGCCCAGAAGTCTGTTATTAGCCTATGGATTTCTCTTCAGAAAGGTACATATCACTGCATGTCCAAAAAGGCCCACTGCAGGAAGATCACAGGCCTGTGGGTGGAAAATGCCGTGGGTCCTGTGACGGTGGAAGCCTCCCCAGGCCTCTGGCCACCGTGGCTTGTCCACAGAAAAGTGTGGTAGGGTGTGTCCCGCCTCCAGGCAGGAAGAGAAGAAACTCCCATCATTCTTATGAGAAGGCCACGCTCATGAGGAAGCATCAATCAGGCTGTGACCCCACCCCTATAACCTCATCCAAGTGACATGAGATCATGTCACGACCAAGGTGGTGTCGCGGGGGTTTGAGCAACAGAGAGGGCTTTGAACTAAACACCCCTTGTTGTTGCTGCTGCCTGCCATGGAGTGAGCCCCAGCTCCTGCTGCCTCGTGCTCAGTGGAACCCCAGTCGGTCCTGCACCATCCCCAGCACCAGTTGTCAATGGACTGCTGTCATCCGCAGAGGCTGATTTGGGGAAGTATATCACCAGGCCTTTCTTCCTACTCTTAGAGTGGGAGTTCCACTGAAGCTTGCTCAGCATCACAGCAGTATGCAAACTTCCCCTGACAAACAGGTGATGACCGGGCATCCAACCCTGGTCTTCCACGTGGAAAATCAGAATTCACCATAATTAAGTACCAGTCTTAGAGTAGACCCACTTCACGGTGGGCTTGGACTCTCCAGGCAAGCTTTAAGGATTGAAGGAAGGCCTAGAACAAAGGTAGGCCCTTAGCTGGTTACCAGTTCCATCTGCTTGCTATGTCTCACAGAACATCCCTGACTTCTCCCACGTCTGTCATGGTGCTAGACACAGTACCCACTCAAGAACAATGGCCTGTGTGAGAACTGGATGCCCACAGGGCCCTGGCATTTGCAGCCGCTTCAGGCATCCTCGCACCAAGGGTTACTGACTCCAGGAACGCTCTCCTCACAGAGGACCTGTGTCCTTGGCCCTGGCTGCTTCCCACCCCTTGGTTCTGGCACATCAGGAACTCCCTCAGGATGGACTGAGGAGCTGCCCTTAATTTCTAGTTGAGCCATGTGCCATTCCCTGAGGACTCTACCCAGGACACAGGGATTTGGTCCATGGTGCTTCTTGGTTCTTCACTAAGAGCTGCTCCATAAGAGTGGTTTGCTTGTTATTTAAAGTTTTTTTTTTCCTGATTTGTTTCTTCATTTGGACTTCTTTGAAGACGGCTCCTCACCACTCTCCTCCCCACCTGTTCCCCTAGAACCCCGAGGTCCTCATATTCTTTCTCCTGAAAGTTCTCAGCATGGCTAGCCCACTGCTGCTTTCTGACTGAGTTTGCAGAAGGGGCTTGGGTTCAGGGCTCACCCACCAGGGTTTTGACTTTTCTATGTGTTCCCTCCTCTAGCATGTTCCCCTCTGACCAAAGAAAGGACAGTTGGTGGGGAGCCAAGAAGTCCAGCCCAAGGAACTGAACCTCGAATCTTTTCATGTTTATGTTTGCTGTCTTTTTTTTTTTCTCGCATCACTGCCCTGGTGGGAGTAGGAAGCCCAGCCTTGCTCCTGGAGAGCTGCGGCTGGATTTGAACCATCAACCCTGTGGGCTGCAGACCCACATACAACCACTGCGCCACCAGGACTCAGCTTATTTTTTTTAAGCATGAAAAAAACAAAAAGATGATGAAGAAGTAAAGGTCCCTAGGATAAAGGGGTCAACTCTGGCTCAAATCAAGCTTGGGGATTAGCTGAGGATTAAGGCTCTCCATGGTCTTTTTTTTTTTTTTTTTGCTACAAATTATTACAAGTAGCTATGATCGACAGATGGGGTGGCCGTAGGAGACCAAGCTGCTTTCTCATGGAGTCTACCACGGCCGAATGCAGAAGAGTCACTGCCCGCAGCCCGAAGACAGCTTACGTTTGTCTGGTGCTGCCCAGATTTTTCCTCCTGTCTCCTTCCCTGTCTGCTTCCACTCCACGTCGGCTCGGCGGGCCTTCAGAGTTCTGTGTAATTGGTGGTAGAGAGGGTTGTTTGTTTCCCCGTGGTAAAGACTGGACTGTGGTCTCGGTTCTTCCACGTGACATTTTCTCTGTTTTGTCTCCTCTCTTAGAGCATTGTGAGTAAAACTTAAACTCTCCATTGCCAAGTGCAGGGGGTGGGATTGGGGGAGGAGTTGGCGCTCCCTTCAGTGCACCATCCCGGGGCTTGGACTATGGACACTGGATGTGTAGGAGTGTGGGTGCACATCCCCCTCTCCCCACCTCCATAGTCCTCCTTTCTTCCTCTTCACTGCTGTTTATATCTGTGAAGTATTTACAGATGGTCCTGGCCCGTTCTCATCGCTATCAGGCCAATCCTTCTAAATCTTGTCATTCTTTCTGAACTTCCCTAAGCAGAAATCGAATGTTTTAGAACAGTGAGTGCCCACCTCTAATGAGTTCCCCTCTCTGAGCCAATGCTTTAAAACAGAGCATTCACCTCTGTCTCATATTCTGAAAGGTGATTTCTTGGTACATGATAGCCATGAATGTTAAAGTTGAGAAGGGAAGGAGGTGACAGTGGCCCAAGGTTGGGGCTGATGTGTTCTCAGATACACAATGAACTCAAACACACCAGTGATCGTAAAACTGGCACAGACCAGAGAGATTTGTTCGGTTATATAGCTCTATATTTTTTCTGTAAAATTGGTGAGTCAATTTTATGGCAGCTAAGAGCAATACTTAGTGGATATCATCTGTGTGGTGTCTGGATAAACCCTGCAGGAAGAACTGGTTGATTGATTCATTGATTAAAGGCTGATGTGTGTCTTTGACTGTGTTCTCTAGAGAAGCAAAGTCCAATGATGCTTACATAGGCATATGTAGGAGAAATTCACATCAAGAAACCGACTTACACCAATGTTGAAATGGGCAAGTCCAAGTCCAGGCAGGTCTGAAGACCATGGGGCAGATATTAGGCTGGAAGTTTCTGTTGACTCACATCTATGGGAGGAATGATGAACCCCAAATGAATGGCAAGGTGACAGGATGGTGGTTGAAGAGGTAAATGAATCCAGACTCATCAGATCAAGAGGAAAGCCACTGACATCTCCCAGAATGGGCAGGCGATTGGCTCAAGTCCAAAGATTCATCAGTTCTAAACACTAGTCTAAGTAGATACAAAGGGGGTGGGGGTAATGTTGACACTGACTTCAATGCTCTTGTACCATGTGGGTTAGTGTCAAGCAAACAAAACACACACCAAAAGAACCAGAGGTAGATTTGCCAGATGCAGGATCTGGATCCAACCAAAAAAAAAAAAAAAAAGGCAAGCAAGTTTTTCCAGAATATCTACTGATGCTGGAAGTATGCCAGGCCCAAGGAAACGTCCTCTCAATTGATTGGTAGGATTCTGGAAGTGATTGCATTACATTCGATCATGAGGGCTGGATGACTAGATGTTAACTATCAAACCACTGAGAATCCTGGCCCTGTCGAGTTTATGCCAAATCTTAACACTCACAGGGGACAGCGCTTAACTCGGCGATAGAATGATAAACAGAGAGTTGAGTAAGTCTAGAAGGTTCTATTGTCTCCTGCTGTGCAATTAGCCAGATCAAACACGAATGGCTTATAATGTAATCATTTCTTCTGTCTCGTGTTTCTATGAGTTGACTAGATGATTCTTGGAGTCAACTAGAGGGTCACCTGAGCTGGAATCTGCCAGATGACCTTACTCATAGCTGTGGCTCCGGTCTGAAGCCCCTTGGTTTCCCTTGAAGAAACTTGTCACCCATCAGTAGGCTGGTCTGGCTTCGTTCTCTGGGAGACAAGGGCTTCCCCCAAAAGTCGGGTTCATGATTGCTCTGTCTCTGGACAAGGGCCTCATCTCATGCGTTGTGACTTGCTTCCAGCCCAACTTATGGCTTTAGAGTGGTAACCTGAAGAGGCTTTCTGTTAAGCCTCCAAAGACAGAGATGATGGAAGGCTGGTGGCACTGTGGGTGAGGCATTGGGCTGCTGACCAAAGGGCTTGCTATTCATACCCACCAGCCACACCAAGGGAGAAAAATGAGAGTACCTTTAAAGATAGGTAGTCCTAGGCCGCTATGACTCAGGAACAACTCTCTGACAATGGGCGTGGCTTGGTTTTTGCCAACATGGAAGGGTCTGTGCATAACTACAGGGAGATGTAATGTGTGGGGCTAATTATTTTCTCACAGTCTAGTAGAGAATTTATGACCTATGGCAATGAGAAGATCCCTGGTAAGCTGAGATGGCTTGCACTCAGCTGCTAACCATGCATGGAGTTCTGAAAAACACGGCTCAAGGCCTGGCCCTTAAAAAGCACACAGAGTCCAACTTCGCTGTTGTGATTTGTTTACAGTTTAGTCACAATGGGTGACTTACAAATCTGGCTTTGCATTTTCTAGTTCAGAGGCAGTGTGAGAACAATAGTTAGGTATAAGTTATAGCCTTTGCAAAGCCCAGGGAGCAACCCTCATAGAGGGCTGCTAGGAATCATGGTTCAGTTCAGAAGAAGCTGTTCTGTGCTCAGAAAGCAAATGTGCTTGTGAACACACAGGGTTTGGGATGCTGCCGACCTGGGGGTCGTTTGTAAGGCAATTGACCTGGAAGAACTTGACACCATAAAAACAAATCCCGTTGTTTCCACCAGAACAAATAGAGGCAGGGATGTCTAAGGACTAGCAAGCCAGGCTTGCCTCTTAGGAGCCCTTGACTGAAGACTCAGTTTCCTTCTCTCCCAATTGAATGAACTCAAGGGAATTCATGCATCTCTCCGAACCTTCGTGCCCGTCTATCTACCCAGTGTGTACAATAAGTGTCCTCCTCACTGGGGCAAACAGATAACCCTTCAGACGCTCCTCACTCAGTGAATGCTCTTTTGACTATAACTGGTGCAAAGATGATCTTCAGGGAGATTTTCTAGTTCTCTTCTTTTGAAAAGATGGATGGTCTGTGTTCTCTCTGCAAATGCCTCATGCTCCTATTACAGATCCAGTCTGTCTGAAAGAGGCGCGTGGACTTGCCAGGCACCGCAGGATTAAATGCAGTAAATCCTGCCCTCTCATTTTCTGCCTGGCCCTTCCTCTATTTTCCCAAACTTTTATCATTTTTACGAGCTTGTTCTCCATTGAACTTCACAGGGCCCCTGGGGAAGTGGACTAAAAACTTTTTGGAATTACCTCCAAGGAGTTCCAGAAATCTATCCCCACGTTGCCCGGTGGATTAGGACTCCTAGGAACCCAGGACCAGCACAGGCCTGGCCACGAGGGCTGGACATCTCGGCAGAGGCAGACAGCTCTGTCCTTCTCCTGTGGAGCAGCTGCTGGACTCGATCCAGCGACCTTGATGTTAGCAGCCCAGTTTATAATCCCTCGCAGCCCCAAGGCACTTGAGAAATTCATCAGCAGGGTCTGAGCCCCAAGCCCGGCCATCTTCCTCCGTGGCTCCTCCTGCATTTTGAAGGTGTCAGGGTCTCCAGCAGTGCGAAGTCAGCTTTATCACAGCTCTGCCTCTGGGGAGGTCCTACACCCCCAGACCCCAGCATCTCCCTCCCCCCAATCCTTTGTGTCTCACTTCCTGTCTAATTTATAGCTTTACACTCTTAGCCTGGACAGCCTCACTTTACAGCCTCTGTCAGAGGCTGTGACATCCACACATGGCAGTAAAAAGCTGCTTTCCCTCGGTTGTAGTACTGTCTCCTTTATCATACAAGGTAAGAAAATAAGACTCCCCATCGGGGCCGGAGGCTCTGGAAAAGTCCTTGTGCAATCTCTCTCAGGTTGCCACGACATCGGCCCTCTGAGGGGCTGAAGTCAACATTCGGGTCTTCACGCCAGACCTGGTCTGGTCCCCAAGACCTGCCTCTGCCCGCTCAGTCGTAGTCTCTTTCCGATGCTGCCTCTGGGTGTCTTCCAGGGGCCGTTACCACTGGGTTCAGAATGCCTCGTCTAAGGTCCAGGAGCCCTGGTGGCACAGTGGTAAAGACCCGGGCTGTGATCAGAAAGGTCAGCCGTTCCAAACCACGCTCAGAAACTCACAGGGACAGTGCTAACCTGCCCTCGAGGGGCACTGTAAGTTGGCATTGACGTGATGGAAGGGTGTTGGCCAAGAATCTTGAACTCTTGAGGCCCCCTAGCGGTTCAAACAGGTTATGGGTTCCATTGACAGTTTGACTCTACCCAGAGGTACCTGGGAAGAAAGGCCGGGCACTCTGCTGCTCCCCACCTCCCAAAAGCAGCCATGGGGGGAAAAAAAACCTACGAAGCACAGGTGGGCTCACCGTGAGTCAGAGACACGTTGCAATACACATCTACCTCCTGACCCTCAGGTAAGTCCCTTTTCCTACTGTGAGAACCCCTGGGAGTGATATCAATCGAGAATGGGGTGCCCATCGCTTGACGCCACCAGACTTCTGCCGTTGAGCTACGCCGAGTGTCTCTGTGCATGCTCCCAGCTAGCTAGTTGACGTGGAAACCCTTCAGAGTTGTTGGGCAGTGTAAAACAATCCCTGATTTCAGGGTGCCTCCCCGAGAGCCGAGGAGTCGGGCATCCTCTGCGACCTGCATCATGCTGGCTGTTTTTCAGCGAGCAGCAGCATGTTCTCCGGGCTCCTGGAAGCATCTTCCTGGCTCAGAAAAGGGCTATTTTTTTCTATGCCCTGCCGTGGAAACAGTCCCAAGATGCCCCAGACTAATGTCATCATCTTCAAGGGGGGTGTTGTGGCATGACGTTCAGCATACGGTCCCTGAAAAGAATCTCGAGCCAGTAGAGGTTGATGATGTGATGTCTTTTGTTAAGGGGGGGTGGGGCGGGGAATCCATGCACGTAGAGTTTCCTTTGAATCTGTATCTTACGGGAGTCCCTCAGTGGCTAGACCAAAGATCCATGGTACTGGTCTATGCCAAAGCACCTCAGAAAAAAGGCCTGGTCATCTCCTTGCCAAAAAATCAGCCACCGAGAACCCGCTGGGTGGGTTGCCCGGGCACCCATGGGATGCACGTCAGTGCGAAGTGCCCCAAGGACTGGGATGGGTGCGCAGCCCGGGGAAGAGGTGCGTGTCACCTTCGGGAGCCTGTGAGGGTGTCATCTTCTTCTGTTTTATGTCTCCACAATAAGAAAGAGGAGCCCTGGGAGCAGGCTGCTAATGGTTACTTTCAAGCGTCAAACCCCCAGTTCCCTGGAAGAAAGCTGAGGGAGGCTGTCTGCTCCCTAAAGATGTATGCGCGACCCTCCGTACATGTGTTGGGAGTTAGCAGCTACTGATGGCGGCCGGCTTGGGATCAGTGGGTAGAATAAGAAAAGAAAGTCGACACAATGGGTGTGGAATGATGGGAGGAAGGGAGGCAGGCGGGCTGCTGCTTGAGTGGTAAGACGTTGGGGAAAGGTGCCCAGAGGGTCTGGTGACCCATCGCAGCCTGAGCCTTGGGAGCCTGATTTAGGCTCATTCCTGAGAGTGTAGACGGGGCCCGTCTCTCCCTGGTGTCGGATGGAAGCGGCCTGTGGTACCAACTCCAGTTCTCCTGCCCATTCCACACGGCCTGCTTCAGGATGAAGAGGGCCTGGGCCAGCCTTGTGGCGGCTCCTCTTGGGAAGTGAGCTCTGAGCCCTCTGGGCTGGCGGCTCATGCCCCTGCCCTCGCTGTGCCTAGGCTCTGGGGGAAGTGCCCTTGCCCACAGAGAGACAGATTTCTGAGCCAACTCGCAGGGAAGACGGGGTCTCTGGGAGCCAGGGCCACGACCTCACTGGGAGCTTCCCTGAAAACACTCAAGAGCTGCTATTCCAGGGAGAATGGCAGGCCTAGGAAGGAGCGACTCTGGGGTCCTTGACCGGCTTCTTGCTGCCTGCAGACCTATTTGGTTTGAATGCTGATGAAATCTGGCAGTAGCGGTGGCCCTGGGGCCTTCAGCCCCACCCATTTACCCACCCCTTCCCCCACCCCTTGGCCCCCTTCCACCAACCCAGCTGGTGGGAAGACACAGCTCTTAGTGATGGATTCATCTTCGAAGCCATCCGTTCCTTGAAGCCAGATCTTTCTGTGCTCTGGTCCCGGAAGATGAAAGGAATGAGTCACAGGAGAGAGGTAGGTCTCCACGGGCTGTGTCTTGTCTTGCAGAGAAAGTCCACTCGTGTGACCAGGAGAGGCAAAGTGCACTGGAGGAGGCCCGGCAGAACCCCCGCGAGGGCATTGTCATCCCCGAGTGTGGGCCTGGAGGCCTCTACAAGCCGGTGCAGTGCCACCAGTCCACGGGCTATTGCTGGTGTGTGCTGGTGGACACGGGGCGGCCGCTGCCTGGGACCTCCACACGGTAAGGGCTGGACACGGGGGCATGAGGGGCAGTCTCCTGTTCTCTTGGCATCTCCCAGCCTTTGGCCCTGGTTGACTGGCAGTTGGGCCACTCAGAGAGCCTCCTCTCCATCCATGAGCCGATGACGGGGTTCTAGGAGAAAGACCCTAGGGTGGTGATTACAGGTCTCTCCCCTCCTTGCTGAGCACCCTTGGGAAAGCCCTCCACCTCCGCTCTGGAATGAGTATCGTGACCCTGCTCACGTCCCTGGCTTCTGTGGATCAGAGACTGTGTGTGTGTGTGTGTGTGTGTGTGTGTGTGTGCGCGCGCGCGCGCTCGCAGACACAGGGCGATGTAGTTGTTAGCTTGAGGGAAAGCAGCATGCCTGAGTATGTCTGAATGGGTTGTGTGTTCCAGGGTTGCCTGGGGGCAATTGGGTAGTGCAGGGATCCTGTGCTGTCAGCGCCAGGACTCTAGTGCTCAGGGACGATGGAAGCGCGGGCACCCTTTATTCTATTATTCTCTAACCTCTTCCCCACGGCATGTGCTCACGTTGTGTCTCTGTGTCGCAGTGTGGCCGCTCTCACGGGATTCTGAACATTTTTTAAAAAAATTATGCCATTGCATGCTTCATAGATGACAGTATCGTGTGAGTCTAACTTTTCTATGAATGGGAAGACACACTTAAAAAGGCCACGCATGTGACTTGCTTTAGGGGGATGATCTGGAACAGACCTCCATCTCTGCCCAATGCATGTCATTGGTGGGCAGGCATGGCTGGCGCACACGGTCAATGTGCTTGGGCTGCTGACCCAAAGGTGCGAGGTTCAAGCCCGCCCAGTGTCACCCAGGAGCAAAGTTCTGCAAACTCCTTTCAAAAAACTTGGCCGACTCGATCCGGACACAGATGGGGTCGCCATGTGTTTGAATGGCCTCGGTGGCCCCCACCCTTGATATCTCTCTCTCGCTCTCTCTTGTCGCAGCTACGTGATGCCCACCTGTGAGAGCGATGCCCGGGCCAAGGGAGCAGAGGTGGAGGACCCCTTCAAGAACCGGGAGCTGCCAGGTGGGAGACAGCGCTGCCTGATGTGCTCCTCCACCCCACTCCTCTGCCCCCTCGCTCCATCCCCTCGCCCTCAGAAGCAGCTGCCTCCTCTGGGTCTGTGGCAGCCCTCTGTAGAAGGGGCTGCAAGACACTGCAGACTGGAGCCTAGGAGCCAGGATCTGCCTTCCAGGCTCCCACTTGTCCTTCAATAAGCCGGTGCCCCTGGCACATCCTTCCCTTCCGGGCCGTGGCATCTTTCTCTTGAGATGTAGTCCCCAGGTTAAAGTGCTAGCCTTAGCATCAACCATTCTTTCTCTGTCCTTAAGAGATGCGTGCAATGTTTGGGGCGCCGTGACTTCTTCTTTTCCAGGGCTCTGAAGACAAAGGGGCTTACAGTAGAGGGTGCAGTCAGCCTGCCCTGCAAAGGGCTCTTGTGATGATATCTGGCGGCGCAGGATGGTGTCAGACACTGTGCGTGTGCACGTGCGCGTCTGACATCAGACTTACAGGCAGGGACTCCAGAACCGTCTTTGTTACCATCTTCACCACCTTCAGGTGGTAATACGCGTGCTTAACGCCGGGATCCAGAGCACTGAAGGGTTAGTCACCACTCAGCCCCAACTCCTGCCGGTCCCTTTACCCATTAGGACTCCAGAGTGAGAAGAGCTGAGAGCAGAGGATCATGGGAGTCAGAGGGTTGGCACAGGAGGCTTTTAGCAATCACCCAGTGGCAAGGATGGAGTTGTGGAGATCAGGGCACCTCCTCCTAGCTGTCCCCTCCACAAATGGGAAAGGTGGATTGGGATCCTACTAGGTGTACACACACGGAGATGATGCAACAATCAGAACTCATGTAAAGTGACGTCGTGTGGTGAGAAGGCCTAGTGTAGATTTGATGGTGTCTCTCTTTTTATTTCATAAACTATTTTATTGGGGGCTCATACAGCTCTTGTCACAAAACATACATACATACATCGTGCATGCACATTTATGATGTCATCCTCCTTCTCAAAACGTTTTCTTCCTACTTGAGTTCTTGGTTTCAGCTTCTCATTTTTCTTCCTCCCCCCCCCCCTCGTTAAGCCTTGTTAATTTATAAATTGCTTTTATTTTTTCCGTGTCTAACACTGACTGATGTCTCTCTTCACCCACTTTTCTGTTGTCCATCTCCTAGGGAGGGGGTTATACGTAGAGCACTGTGATTGGTTCCCTCTTTCACTCCACCTTCCCCTTTCTCTCCTGGTATTGCTACTCCACCATGGGTCCTGAGGGATTCATCTGTCCTGGATTCCCTGTATTTCCAGCTGTGATCTGTACCAGTGTACATCCTCTGGTCTAGCCAGATTTGTAAGGTAGAATTGGGATCATGATAGTGGTGGCAGGAGGGGAGGGGCATTAAAGAGCTAGAGGAAAGTTGTATGTTTTTTGATGGTGTTTCTTGATGATCATGCTTACCCTGAAACCCGAGGCACTTGGAGAGAGAACAGACTGGAATAGGACTGAAAGCCTTACAGGGGAGTCTGTCCTTAGCACTGAAAGCCACACGAGGCAGGACGGGCCTCCTGAACACATAAAGTGGGAAGTCTACTTGAAGGTGGTCAGCTGGCCGTTTGGGTGCCTGAGACAGCAAGCATCTGGTCCCTCACATCACTGCCACCTGGCCACCTGGAGTATTGCAGAATAGTGTGAGCTTCCTGAGGACAAGAACCAGCCCTATGCTTAGCTCACTGTGGTCCCCCAAGCATTTCACGTGGTGCCAGAGTTGGCAAGGGGGTGGGGCGCGCTAAGTGTTGGGCGGCTTATCAAAAGGTCAGTGGTTTGAACCTGGAGTCTGCCTCCTAAGATTGACCCCCTCTGAACCCCCAGGAAGCAGCTCTATGCTGCCCGGGAGGCCTGCCAGGCGTTGGAATCTGCTGGATGACCCTGAGCTGGTTTATTCGGTTTTGCGTTGGCACCCCGGTAAACTTTGTGGGACGGAGAAAACGGTGAAAGCCTCTTGATGCACTCCGTCTATGACCCTTGGGTTCTTTGTGGACTAAGAGGAGAGGCATGCTGGAGACTCGGGAGCTCATCCGAGCAGAAACAAAGCCCCAACGTGGATTTGGGTTGGAGAAAGGGTGGTGGCCGAGGAAGTGGTTTCCTTCATTTCCCTGGCATCTGCCTTCAAGTCTCCCTCTAATCTTCCAGGCTGCCCGGAAGAGAAGAAAGTGGAGTTCATCACCAGCCTGCTGGATGCGCTCACCACGGACATGGTTCAGGCCATTAACTCAGCAGCGCCCACTGGAGGTGGGAGGTGAGAATGTGAGCAGGACTCTGGTCCTGCGAGGCAGGCAGGGCTCTTGGCTGTGCAGAGAGCCCTGTGTGGGGGCGCAGATGATCAAGACACTCCTCTGTGAACCGAAAGGGTAGGGGGTTTGAGCCCCTCTGAGGGCTTGTTGACCTGCTTCCAAAACATCCGTCACAGAAAAACCCTGCATAGCACAGGTCTACGCTGATGCACATGGCAGCTAGGTTTGCTTAGTTGGCTTTTCTGATGCTGAAGGAACCTGGGAGGCTGGGGAGGGGGTGGGCAGGGCAAGAACAGCCAGTGGTGATCCTTGTCCTGGTCCCATGTAGCCCTGGCCTGGTTCCACCTTCTACGGCACACAGTCCTGCCCCTCTGCCTGCACCACCTCCCCATTTTGCTTGTTTCTAGCTGTTGGGTTCCTGTTTTCCAGGCAGACCCAGGAGGGGGTCCACAGTCGCTGGCCCTTTAATCTCTGGAGGGAATGCCTCAGATTAGAGTGAGAGTCCTAAAGGGAGGGAAGTGCTGGGTGGGACAGCTATGAGTGGCCCCAGCTCTGGAGCACAGCACGCTCCAGCTCCTGTAGAATGCACAGACGGACACAGCCTGCTCAGCCATGGATGCCCGGGCTTGGTGGGTAGTCAGGAACCCTGACCCATGTGCCCGCTGCCCGGGGGCACGTTAGGAGCGTGACTGAGCTCTTGAATCAAAGGCTGAACAGTTCCCCCCCACCCCGACTTTTTTTTCCTTTTTGTATACAGTGAGAAAAGGCTATAAAGGTTTGCAATACCCCTGTGCCCTGAGGGCAGAAGGCTTTTTTTTTTTTTTTTTAAAGAATGTCTCTTTTAGGCAGAACTTGAAGAGTTGGAAGTCTCTTTTCGTTTGTTTGTTTAGCTTTCCTAAAATGTGTTTTTCATTTGAAGCGCCTATGAGCTTGACCACGCTTGGTTTTGATGAACGGTTTCTACTGCCTTTGGTAATTGTGTTACCTGGAGTAACCAGAACCATCAGAAAAAACAACAACAACTAAACACCGGTCCCCATGGAATCCACACCAGCTCCTGGCGACAACCCAGGGGTCAGAGTAGAACTAAGGTCTAAGGTTTTCTGTGGCTTTTTTTTTTTCGAGTACCCAGGTAAACTTGAACCTCCAATCTTTCAGTTAACAGAGGAACATGTGAGCTGTTTCCATTGCCCAGAGCCTCCATTACCTAGAGGCTAGTCTTGGAATCCAAAAACAGGCAAGAGGAACCAACTAGGAGTTTAGAAACCAAGGGTGTGGGTGTCGGGAGGAGAAAGGAAGCAGTTATGTCTGGAGGGGACTGGCCAAGGCTACCAGTTGCACCCTTTTAAGATCTCCCGTGAGGGTTGGCTATATTTAGCCAAACTCATGCTTAGCCAGGAATGTTCAAGCTGGTCCAGCCCCACTACCTCCCCTTCTTCCTTCTCATCCACTGGCCTTCCTTGGTCCTTAGGTGCCACGGTCTGTCAATTGTTCCTTCAGTCTGGAAAGCTCCCCCACCATCCTGTCATAACTGGCGCATGCTTGTCTGTTTAAGTGTCACAGGCTCAGAGTGGCCTCCCCAGTCACCTCACCTTAAAGAGCTGTGTCCCTACCCACCCTCTCCGCCCTCATGACTCCAGCATCCCCTTTGAGTCTCAACCTCGGACTTATCACCGTCTGATGTGTTGCTGGTTTATCTGTTTACTGCCTGCCTTACTCTAGCCAAAGGAGCCCGAGGGACACAGTGGGTTGTGCATCGTGTTGTGCATAGTCTGCCCCCACCAGCTGCTCCCGGCAAGAAAGAGGAGGCTTTCTGTCCCGTGAAGTCACAGGTTTGGAATCCCGAAGTGGCTGTCCTACTCATCCTACAGGGTCGCCATGTGTCAGAATGGACTTGGTGACAGTTGGTTTGGTTTGGGGTTTTCCCTCCGCTCAACAAGGACTTAACTCCTAGGAGAGGAGGGACGCTCCCTTCTTCCCTGCTGCTGCAGCAGAATGTCACACACGGTGTTCCCTGAGGGTTTGCTGAATGCTCAGGGAGGCAGAAGGGCGGATCGTGGAGTGCACAGACCCCGGTCCGCCAGAGAGAGGCACGTCTGAGGAGGCCCCTCCATCTTCGCAGATGTCAGGGGGCCCACCCATGACTCATGCTGGGGTTCTTCTTAAGCAGGACCAGACAGCCCCTGTCTGGGGCTCCAGGATCTGGGGTGCTGTGGGGACAGTCATGCCTCTTCTACCGACAGAGAACAGAGGCTTAAGTAGCGCCTCGGAGACAAGGCTGATGAGGGAACTAAGAACTCCCGGCTCCTGGAATTTGACGTTAGCTCTGGAATGTTGGCAGAGTTGAAGTGGCAGGCGAGAGGTTGAAGGAAGCCTCATCTGCTCCCTGCAGCATCCTCCTCAGGGTCTGGCAACAAACGCTGGGCATCCACTGGGGCCAGTGAGGAGGAGGGCCAGAGAGGGGGCTTGAGCATTGCAGACAAGAGGGTGTCTTCCCTTCTGACCGCCATCCAGGAAGGAGTTCTGGCCTGGCACCTGCTCTAACTGTTCCAGAGAAGAGTTCTGTCCCGGGTCCAGAGGAGCACTGGGTCTGCCAGAGAGGAGAGACAGATGATACTAGACAGAGGCAGATGAATGTGCTGCAGGGCTTCATTGAGGGAAGGTGTCAGGCTGAAGGCTCTTCAGAGGAGGCAGAGTTTGAGTGCTTCTTCCCTAGAAATGAGAAGGTGAGTGGGTACAGTGGTTCTAGGAGTCCAGGCATCCAGCAGAGGGAGGAGTGAGATGGTGAGCCCGGCCCAGGGGAAGGTACATGGCAGCAATGGTGGAAGGTAGTAGGGTTTATGATTGGGGTTACAGTGGGGAGGGGCAGGAGCTGAGGCTGTAGGAATGGGCTGGGCCCATGAGGTATAGCAGAGAACATGGATCAGATGTGCAGCAGATGGGCTCATGTGAAGAAATCATCCTGGTGGCAGTATGGATGGAGCCAGGAAGGGTACAGCATTCTTAGCTCCAGGAGTGATGAACTCATGAACCACAACTGGGGTGGGGGTGGGGGGGATGGGGTGGTGGTGGTGGTGCCAACTCCCTTTCTTGACCTTCTAGCCTGATTGGGAGTCCCTAGGTGACTTGCAATCAGTCTGCATTGATAATTATTGGTGATAGGCATGCAAACGTTGGAAACAAAGAGGAAGGTAGTTGGAATATATGGCTTTGGTGATAGAAAAACAGCCAAAGGTCGCAGGATAGAAGTTTGCAAGACCAGAGACTTTTTTTATAACAGATACCTTCTCTAACAACACAAATAGTGATTATACATGCACACTTCTTCAGATGAAATAACACAGAAACCAAATGGACTGCATCTGTGGGAAGACATGATGGAGAGGAAGATCAATTTGGACAGCTAAAAGCAGGCCAGGGCCTGACTCTGCAGCAACCCATTCATTACTCTTATGTAAGTTTATACTGAAGCTGAAGAAACTGAAACAAGTCCAAGAGAGCCAAAAGATGACCTTAAGGGTATCTCACCTGAAGTTCGAGGTGATCTCAAGAATAGATTTGAGGCATCGAAGACCTGATGACCTATGGGGGAGGACATCGAGAATATGTCAAATGAACCAAGCTAAAGAGCATTCAAAATGACAGGAGAGAAAGAGAAGATCACTGTGGATGTCAAAATAGACTCTGAACCTTGCTTTTGATCATACAGTAACTCAGGAAACTTAGGAAAAATGATGAAGTCAAAGTGCTGAATAGAGATTTTCAAAATGCAGCTGAGAAGTCAATGTAAAAATATTATAATGAAAGGTGCAAAGACCTAGAGTTAGAAATCCCAAGAGGAAGAACAAACCCCACATATCTTAAACTGAAAAAAAAAAAACCTCAAGAAAAAAAATGCAAGCCTCAAATTGTCATCTTGAAAAACTGTATGGGCAGAATATTGAATGAAGCATCAAAAGAAGATGTAAAGAACCCATGGAAACACTATACCAAACAGAACTAGTCAATAGTCAGCCATTTAAAGAGTTGGCATGTGAGCTAGAGTCAATTGTACTGAAGGAAGAAATTCAAGCTACACTGAAAACATTAGTAAAAAACAAGGCTCAGGAATTGGATAGAATACGAATTGAGATGTTTCGACAAGCTGATGAAGCACTGAAAGCATTCCCTTGTCTATCCCCAGAAATTGAGAAGGCAGCCACTTGGTCAACTGACTGGACGATATCCACATTTGTACCATTCCAAAGGAAGGTGACCCATTGGAATACTCAAATGATAGAACAATATTCTTGATGTCACATGCTGTTAAAATTTTGCTTAAGGGCATCCAACAGTGGTTGCAAGCAGGACACGGATAGGTTAATGCCAAAAACTCAGGCCAAATTTAGAAAAAGATTTGGAACAAGAGATATCTTTGCTGATTTCAGAGGGATCTTGACTAGAAGCAGAAAATACCAGAAAGAGGTTTGCTTGTGTTTTATTGTCTATGTATGCTAAGGCATTCTACTGTGTGGACTGTGACATAGTATAGAGCAGCTTGAGCAGAACAGGGATCCCAGAACATTTCATCGTGGTCATGTGGAACCTATACATGGATCCATAGGAAGCTGTGGAACCAGAACAAGGTCATGCTGCATGTGTTAAAATTGGGAAAGGTGTGAGTCAGGGTTTCCCCTTCTCACCAGACTTATTCAATCTGTTTGCTGAGCAAATCATCAAAGAAGCTGGGTTCTATTAAGAAGAGTCTGACAGCCGGATTGGAGGAAGGCTTATTAACAATCTGCAATCCACAGATGACACAATCCCGCTTGCTGAAAACTCACAGCTGGATCAATAGGTAAGATGATGGCACACAGAGCAATGATTGACGTTGTCAAGAATGTTGGCTTGCTCGGATCTCTAATTAATACTCATGGAAGCAGCAGTCGAGATCCAGGGGTGCATTGCCTTGGGTAAATCTGTTGCATCAGAGCTCTTGAAATGCTGAAAAGCAAGGACGTCATTTTGAGGACTAAGGTGCACATGGTATTTTCAATCACCTCAGATGCATGCGAAAGTTGAACATTGAATAGAGACCAAAGAAGAATCGATACATTTGAGTTCGAATGGTGGTGCTGGTCAAGAATATTGAAAGTACCATGGACAGCTAAAAGAGCAAGCAGATCTGTCTTGGAAGAACTTCAGGCAGAATTCTCCTTGGAGGCAAGGATGGCAAGACTTTGTCTCATGTACCTTGGCAGATTATCAGGAGAGAGCCATCCTCGGAGGAGGGCCTCGTGCTTAGTAAAGTAGCAGGGGAGTGAAAAAGAAGAGGACTTTAAACAAGATGAATTAGCACCAAGGTTGCATTGCTGGCCTCAAACACAGGAACAATCGTGAACACAGCCTAAGACCAGGCAATGTTTTGTTCTGTTGTACGTAGGGTCACTGTGGGTCGGAACCCCCTCAAGGGCACCTCGCAAACAACAGAGTACTCGCACAGGCAAGCACTTGGCTACTCGCTAAAAGTAGGCAGTTCAAATCCACCTACAGTCCCTCAGAAGAAAGGCCTGGTGACCTGCTTCTGAAAGGCTACTCCTTTCAAATTCTTTGAAGCAAATGCTATTCTCCGATGAACAGGGTTGACATGAATCAAAACTAGGTTGAGGGCAGCCGGGTTGGGGTGTTAGTCTGGGTTGACTAGAGGAACAAATTCAGAGACACTCATATGTGTACTAGGAAGAGTTTTATATAAAAGGGTCATTGGTAGGTCAAGTCCATAAGAGTCCGTAGGTTAAGTCCATAAGTCTGGCATTAGTGCATGTGTCCAATACCAGTCTGTAAATTCCTCTTCAGGTTCATGTAACACATGCAATGACACCAAGTGTAGGAAGATCACAGGCCAGTGGGTGGAAAGTCTGAAGCATCTTAGCTCTGGCGTGGGTCACCACATGGCTCTTCCAGTTCCAAGGCTCAGGCTGCCATCACCATGGCTCCAGGTGGTTTGTCAGCAGGAATGTCTCGAAGGGAAGCAAAACAGAGAGAGAGTGTGTCCCACCTCGAGGGTGGAAGATAGAAGTTCCAGGAATGCTCAGGAGAAGGCCAGACCCACACAGAGGCCTCCTCATTGGCTATGACCTGATTGATAAGCGGCTGGACCCCACCCTTCACAAGTTGACAGGAGATTATGTAACTGCCACAGTGGGATTTTTGATTCCAGCTTGATTTTATGGAAAAGTGCTGTGTCTCTTTTAAAGGGGGTACAGTAGAATGATGTGCAACCACTTGGGAGGGTTGTTCTCATTGGACATGACTGGATGATGGAAATTGTCCCCTTGAGCCTTTCCACCAGACTCCAGAAGATGTGTTCACTCTGACCAGCCTCCGTATGGCATGTCTTGGTGTCCATCAGTGCTTTGTCAATCCCAGAGGAGGACTGTTGAGATCCTAGCTGGTGGTCTTCTAGAACAAGGGACCCCTCTTCTCGCTCCATTCTTCTTTTGGGAAAACCCACTTGGATGGTGAGTGAGGTCGAAGGGGAGCTGGGCTATCGGAGCCACCTGGTTCTTTATATGGTCTCCCTCCCCACCGCCAGGAGAGAACATTGGAACTGTGGTTTCATCCCTCCTGACCAGGGCGGTGGCCCCATGATAGCTTTGCAAGGAAGCTGGAATGTGACTGACTTGGCATCCCCTAGCACTCCCACTGCCCAATCTGGGGCCTCTGTCATGCAGCTGGGGGGCCTGGACCCAACTCCAGACGGGGCTTGGTTGGTCTGCTTGGCTTGGCTGGTGCATCCTGGTGAGCCTGCCTTTCCTTCCCTGAAACTGCTTGGGACAGCAGAACTGGGCCCGAGATCTTGGCCAGGGCAGGCATCCTTGTGGTCAATGGGGCTGGCTCTCCAGCACTGCAGAGCAGCCAAGGCCTGGCAGGGTGGAGGCTGCCGAGGCAAAGCCGAACGTGCAGAAGGAGAAGGGCGGTCCTGTCCTCACTGCATCTGGGAGAAGATTCAGCGGGGCTCTAATCCAGAGGGGTCTCAACCCTGAGGGCTTTCCTCAGCCCTGGAGGCAGGAAGCAGTAGGCTGGCCACCAGAAAGGCCCAGAAGTAGTTTAGAGAGCAGAATTTGACTGAATCATAGTCTTCCAAAAACTTGGGATTTGGTGTCACGGGCGTGTGTCTTTAGGCATCCTTGCATGTTACAAGCAGTGAAGCACTCAGGGACAAACCAACAGATAAGATGCTTCAAATCCACCCAGAGGAGCCTTGGGAGACAGGCCTGGTGGTCTGCTTCCCCAAGGCCCCAGCTTAGCACCCTTCTGCTCTGGACAGTCAGCTGTCAGTCAGCTGCTGCGGGGTCTCTTCTCCTTATTCTGCTCAAAGAAACTTGGCTCCTCTGTGCCCAAGGGGTCCCTTCAGTGGCGGTGGACCCCCACAGCGAGGCCCACTGCCTAGCCCAGGAGATGCTGTGAGAGTGCGCTTAAGGAATCATTGCTTTGAACCCTCTAACTGGGTGCCCATTCTCGGCTTGGTGTGCCCGGATGCACGGGATGGTGCGGGGTGGGGGCCTGATACCAGTGTCAGGCTCAAGCGGCGAGTGCAAGGGGCAGGTGTGGTGTGCAAGTTCCAGCCCCCAAGGAGTTGCTGGCACTGGAGGCCTCCATGGGGGAGGGCTTGAAGGTCAAGGGGAGTGGGAAGCAGGACGTGGTGGGGAGCCCAATGAGGATGGGAGGCACCGTAGCCACGATCATTTGAGAGATTTCTGCAAGACTTCTGGGGCGTCCTTCCTGCCCTGTCCCTACCCAGCAGGCCCTGGGAAGATCTCAGTTCCTAGAGGCTATCTTGTGGGCTTCTTGTACATGTCCACTTCTGGCCCGAGGTGAGAGTGCTGCGTTGGGAGTCCCAAGACCCCCCAGTCTTGCTCAGAACCCGCGTAGAGCCCCCACACCCAGGACTAAAACCCTCCCTCTCCCCCCAGGACTCAAGGCTGGTGCCGAGCAAGAAACCGAGTGACAGGGTTTCCTCCACATGTCTTTAGGAGCTCCCCCTTTTTCTTGTTTATGATTTGTCGCAACTGTAAGGAGCAACACCACGCTTCTCCCAGGTGCTCTGTGGTCATGTCTCATCTTCTTTAAGAAGCTTCACGCTGACATGCTCTTCTGGGACCATTGCCTGAGTCTCCTTTTCTCGAGGTCAGAGGTTCTTGACCCAGAGTCACGGACTTCAGGTGGGCTGGACGGGACCCATGAATCCTCTAGCATCGGAAGCCTTCCGTGTCTCTGTGGGTGTTCCTTGAGAGAGAGGGCAGCCTTGTTTAGGTCCTCAGGGGTTTCCAGAACCCCCGAGCAAAAGCCCCTCACTGCCGTGAAGTTGATTCCACATTCCCAGAGACTGTGCAGGACAGAGTAGGACCATTCCTGTGAGTCTCCAAGGACCATTCCTGTAAGTCTCCTTCTGGGAGTAGAATGCCCCGTCTTCCTCCCTTGGAGAGACTGTTGGTTTGGGAGTAGAATGCCCCGTCTTCCTCCCTTGGAGAGACTGTTGGTTTGGAACTGCTGGCCTTGCAGATCACAGCCCCACGTGTAACCACTGGGCCACCGAGTAGCCTCCAGAAGGGGGCAGGATCGCCTAAAACTAAGGAAGGTTTGCTCTGGATGCATTTGGAACTTGGGTTGCCAACGGGGCTGGGTTTCCAAGCAGGAGCCTAGGCCTGGCCGGATGTCCGTGTGCAGCTGGGGCTCTCTTACTTCACAGGGCTTGCCTGACGCCCTAACAACTAGGTTGGAGAGAGCACTGTGCTGGCCAGGCAGGGGGGGTGGGGTGGGGGGAGAGTAGAACCCTCAGCAGCCACTCATTCCATGGCCTGACTCGGTCTCAGGGTAGACTGTAGGCTTCAGAGGTATCTTAGGGAACCCAGAAACCCTGCTTGGAGAGGACCCAGAGGTGTTCCCTGAACATCTCAGCCCCCTGCTGCTCCCTCCCGGGGTCAGGTCAGAAGTCAGGTGTGCAGGCCAGAAGTTAGGAATGGTGGCTTCTCTGTGCAGGAGTCCTGCAAAGGGTGGGGGGAGGGGGCGGCGGGTAGCCTGGTCCTCCTCCGAGGCAGACAGGGAGAGCCAGCATGAAGGGAGCAGGAGCCAGACGATGACCGGATGACCGGCGTCTCAGTGGAAGGAAGTGCTTTCTTGAGGACTGCAAAGGAGGGAGAAGAATTGCTTCTGGCTGAGACAGAGCCCTGAGGAAGGTGGGGGGGTGGGGGGGGGGCGCTCTGGCCTGGAGCTGCTGAAAACTGCGCAGGCGGGGAGCAGGGACACGTGATGGAGGGAGCCAGCCTCCCCTTGGCAGGGTGTCTGGGCACGATGACCTCATCCCTTCCCTCTGACTGGGGCTTTTTTATCCCAGGCTCTAGGTAGACATGACGCGATGCCCAACCGAGAGGTGAAAGAAGAGCCGGGGGGCGGGGGGGCGGGCCTTGCGTGGTACCCTGGCGGGAGCAGCAGAGAGGCCAGGCTGCCGTAGAAATGCCTGGCTGCGTCCAATGGGAGACGCCTTCCTGAGGCCTCCCTTTTCTCTCCCCCCACCCCGGCTAGCACCGTCCTCACCTAGAAAGGAAGGCAGAGGCAGGTAGGGCTCTTCAAGAAGAGGCTGACCCCTCCCTGACTGACAGCCAACATCCCGCATCCAGCAGCATCCTGCTTGTCCGTCTGGTGCGCCCTCAGGACAGGCCGGGAGAGCGGGCACCAGCTATAAAAGAAACCACCAGTCCAGTTGGTAGCCAAGTGGACCTCATGAATAGGACAAGAACCTACAGCCTTGTCAACAGCTGAGTTTTCAATCGAGCACCGACTTTCCCACCAGGGTGTCCCTTGGGGGACTTAAGCAGCAGAACCTTAGCTAGCAGTAGCCAGCATGGTAGCCGTGCGCGCGCGCGCGGACACACACACACACACACACCTCCCAGGACTATCAAGGAAGACTAGAACCACCGCATACTGTGTCTTGGCAGAGAAAAATCTGCCCTCCACGCTGGAGCACGCCAGGCCCGTTTCACAGAGCGGTAGGCCTTGCTTCCACAAGTTTCCCACACACCAGAGGTAGAAGATAGACCCCACCGTCTCCCCGCACACCTTCTCCCAGCTCCTCCTTGGGCTAAGACCCATGAGGGGTGCCCCCTTTGGATCAGCTCAGAGTGCCCAAAGGAGCATGCCAAGGTGGAAACCCAGCCAGTAGGCCTCCCTGGACTTTTCCAGTAATGAAACCTCTCGTCTCTTAAACTTGGAGACCACAGAGTGGGGAGAGGGGGAGGCAAGGTGCTGGCGCCTTTGTGGGGGAGGTTTCAGATGGGGGACTCTCTGCTAAGCCCTGGGGGCCTAGTGGAGGTGCAGTGGGATCCAAGGTCAGCAGTTCCAAACCACTAGCTGCTCCTCGGGAAAAAGTCGGGACTTTCTGCTGCCACAAAGTGTCAGAGTCTCAGAAATCCCCAGGGACAGTTCTACCCTGCCCGACAGGATCTCTGTGAGTCAGTGAGGGAGTCAGACTTCCTGCTAGGCAGCCCAGCAAACACCAGAGAAAAGCCATGGGCAAGTGCCCGGACGACTTGTCTGACGCAGGAGGTACTGACAAGCACGGTACCTCCGGTCTGGTACCCCTGTGTGGCCATGAGCTCGGCTTCCCGCCAAGCCCTGCATCTGTCTCAGACGATCCTCCTGGGTCCTGTAGATCAAGCCTTGGAGTGTGTGCGACCCCCGACCTCAACCTCTTACGCTTGAACTTGACCCCAGGTGTCTCCACAGCCTTTACTCAGTGCCGCGCTCCCAGGACTCGGCCCTTTTAGTTGAGGCCCCAGTCAGGCGTGTGTTGCCACAAATGCATGTTAACAGGCCCCTCTGTGCAGCTCTTAAGGAAATAATCATGGTTCTGGGAGTCCAGCGGTACTCAGTAGAATCACCCCCGCCCTCCCGACTCAGCCCCTTAGGTCAGGGTCCTGCTAAGATTTTGAGTCTTCATGGGTGCCCACCCCACTCACCCCCTTCTCCCAATTTCTACCGCACTCCCTGCAGGGAGAATCGCGGTAGGTCTCCGGTAGTGAGAACCCGGGCCGTCACAGTTTCTGTGTCGTTGTCACTGAAGGTCTTCATGTGTCTGGGCTCCGCCGCACAGAGACAGTGAGGAGCTTGCGGTCCAGGGCTGCTCCTTCTGCCTTGGGAACCCCCACAGGACCTGGCTTTTTCCTGGGTGTGTCCGGTGGGATGAGAAAGGGCTTCCGCAGGCCTCTGCATGGGAGATCCTCCCCCATCCTCGTGTGCATCATTCCCCAGTGCGCTGGCCTTGCTGGAACTCTAGACCAGGAGCAGCATTTGGGTTCCAGCTGTGGTTTTCTTGGTCTCGATCCATGCAAGGACTGATCAGAGCCAGCCACGAGGTCCTGAGTACCCATCTCACCCCAGCATGTGCCTGGCTCTCAGTAGGAGCAAGGCGGTCTCATGTCTTAGAAGGCCACCCACTTTGGACTCCTGAGAAATGAATTCTCTCATCCCAAGGGTCCAGTCAAAGAGGGTGGCCTGGCTCTCTGACGGGCTCACAAGGTCTGGCAGGTTGCTGGCCTGCACCCCTCGGGAGCCAACTCTGCGGGGGGAATCGCGGTCAGAGGGATACTTCCCGTGAGCTCCTAACCGGCCTTCCCTGGGTTGGGGGGTTTGTCCGTGGCCTAGGTTCTCCGAGCCAGACCCCAGCCACACCCTGGAGGAGCGTGTGGTGCACTGGTACTTCAGCCAGTTGGATAGCAACGGCAGCAACGACATCAACAAGAGGGAGATGAAGCCCTTCAAGCGCTACGTCAAGAAGAAAGCCAAGCCCAAGAAATGCGCCCGGCGTTTCCCCGACTACTGTGACCTCAGCAAGGACAAGGTCATCTCGCTGCCTGAACTGAAGGGCTGCCTGGGCGTCAGCAAGGAAGGTGAGTGCGCTCTCCTGTGCTCCTAAGCCTACCGGGGCCCGGGCCTCAAAGGTTCCCCTAACAAACGATACTCATCCCCGATACCCGACTCTTCAACCCTGGGGGTGGGGGTGGCAGAGCTATGCTTTGGGATAACGACGGGGCTTTACAGTCTTGGAACCCCCGGGGGCATCGTACCCTTTTCCATAAGGTTGCTGTAAATCAGCATCAACCCGATGGCAGTGGGGTTAGTGTGGGTTTCGTTTGATGTTGTGCTTTATGCTGGGTGTCAGATGCAGTGATGGAACAGACTGCTAAGGTCCCACTCCTTAGATGGTCCACGGGGAAGATGGCTCTGAAGTACGTGATGACGTACTCTCTGATACATGCTATTAGAATGTATTCGCATAGGATAGGCTGCCGTAACAAATAGGTCCATACACACAATGACAGCCCAGTGGATTATTTTGTCGTGTCCATATATCAAAGGGAAGCATGGTTCCAGGTCATGGTGTGTATGTGTGTGGTGTGTATAAGATCATAAATCAGCTGAGGGGACAGGCAATCTTGGGAAGGTTTGTAAGGGAAGCGAGATTGAAACCAGAGGCCAGTGATCCAGGAACCTGATCCCCTCCATGGCTGGCTTCTGCATGGTGCATGAGCTAAGCATGCTTTTAGCATTTAAAAAACCATGGTCACGGAAAAGAACAAGCTTATACAACAGAGACAATGTACAACTCACAAAACCTACACGATTCACCATTATAGGGCCCCTGTGAGTCGGAATCCCCTTGTCAGCCAAGGGTTTGGTATGGGACCCTCACTAGAGAAAGTTTGCCCAAAGCGGGTGTCAAATCAGACCCCGGAGGAGCTGCCGTTGGCTCAGCAGGGAGGTCCGAGGCAGGAAGAGGGCTCTAAACGGAGGCAAACGAGAGAAGGAGGCCTGGAGGGGAGGAGCAGGTGTTTAGAAGAACTCGGAAGTTGTTCACGTGACCGACACCGGGGGCAAGAGAGGCTTTTATCAGGGCTGTGGAAAGCCTCGTAGGGATTCAGGCTGAGACCTGGTAGGACCCATTGTGCGTCCCTTTTCCAGGGACAGTGTGAAAGTGAGTTGGAAGGGATCCAAGCAGGGTCTGGAGGAGACCATACCACCCTGTGGGTGAGAGGTCATGGGAAAGGCATTAAGGGAGGAGGGAGGAAGGGATCAAAGAAAGTGCAGCTTAGGAAGGAAGGAAAGGATTTCCTGCAGGCCTTGGCAGTGGAGTGCACACAGCTTGAGGGAGGACACATTTCCCCAGACGGGCCCTGGGAAGGAAGAGCAGGAGGTCCAGAAGGAGGAGGGAGTACAGGGAGGGCAGCTGAAATACGTGGTGAAGGATGCGCCTATGTGTGCCCAGGTATCTATGTAGGTACGTGAGAGTGGAACATTCGAGAAGGGATTACACAGTGGGAGGTGGCTCCACGGATTTAAGCAAGGCCCACAGAGGAAACCGAGCCGAGTGAGTCTCCCTTCACTCCTTGGCTGCACACCCCACACGGCACCCTACTTTAGACTCCTAGAATCTCCGAGCTGGAAAGCTGCTTAGATCCCCTCCTCCATTCTGCAGTTGAGGAGTCTGGGCTCAGCCGCCGCCGAGGGGTAGTGAGGTCCACCTATGCTAACACTGGGAGCCAACCTCAGGATTCCCAGGCCGGACTGCCACCGTCCCTTCCACGAAAAACCTCCAGAGGGTCTGAAGACAGGGTCTGGACAACCTTACTTGCTTGATGGACACCAAAGAAGGTCAAGACAGAGAGGGATTCCCAAAGAGCAGACCTAGTCAGGGAATGGCGGGGACACCTGCAGAATGAACCGCTCTTGTGAAGCACAGCAGAGGCGAAGATGGGGGACTCAACTCGCTCCCCCTCTGGGCGCAGAGGGGGCTGTGGGTAAGAGTCAGGGTGGGGTGGGGTGGGGGGCCTGGCTTCTCACCTCAGCTCTGCCACTTGGTCACTCTGTCACTGTCAGTAAGCACCCTCAACCCCGGGCTTCCCTTCCCCCCGCTGCAAAACTGGAAATGACC
Source organism: Nesogale talazaci (assembly GCA_004026705.1). Classification (NCBI taxonomy): domain Eukaryota; kingdom Metazoa; phylum Chordata; class Mammalia; order Afrosoricida; family Tenrecidae; genus Nesogale; species Nesogale talazaci. Next base: position 65,506 of record PVJH01007607.1, on the reverse strand, counting down.
GTGCACCCCTGTGCGGGCGGCGGTGACGATCGGACAAGGCAAGGCCTGTGAAGGGCTTGGGGTAGTCCCTGGAACGTGTGACATACGCAAAAGAAGTCTTTATTAGTGGAAGAAGACGCTCACGGGCTGACGACATGACTGACAGCTCCTCTGGGCCCCAGCTCCCCCAGAGAGGCAGCGAAGCCGCTGGAGCAGATGGTGTGTAGCAGGGATTGGAGCCACTGGAGGTGGGCTACCTGGTGTCATGTGGTGCCCTCTGGTGGGCTCAAGAGGGGCTTGCACACCAGGTGAGGTGGATGAGAGCGAGAGAAGTCAGGCCTGAAGCTTGAGGCACAGTGTAGCTTTGGGGGTTTTGAGATACGGGGTTTGGGGAGGAAAAATGCCACCGGAGCACAGTGGCTTGTGTCCCTGGACAGGTCACAAAAGAGCTGAGTCCTCCCCCACGGCAGGCTTGAAGAGGTCAGGCCCAGCTTCTACCTGAGGGGAGAGCCCCTTTCTCCACAGGTGGCAGGGGGAGGCAAGTGGCTGCAAGATTTTCCCTTTCCGTTGCTGCAGCCTGCCACCTGTCCTCATGGTGGCTCTTGCTCCCCCTGCACTCCAGGGTGGGGACACACAACCAGGTCATCCGGAGGCAGACAGCTCAGGAGCGAATTGCACCTTACCGCAAACCCACGATGCCACCTGGGCAAAGCTGACGTCAGCTCCCCAAGCCTCCATCTCTCCATCATGACCTGGGGAGCAGAGCCTGACTGCCCCAGGAAGCTGCTGTGAGGCTGCGGGGACCCCGGACAGGGAAGGTGCCCCGTCCCACCAGCCCTCTGCTGTGAGAGCTAGTTACGGCTGCTGGCCCCCTTGGATTGCTGTTGGGTCTTCTGGAAGGCCTGGATCTTTCTAGCTATCCTAAGAGAACCCGCTCCCCTGCAGGTGAGAGACGCAGGAGCGAGATGGGATTTGGAGGCAGCCCCTAACATGCCTTCACGGGTCCGGTGGGCGCAATTGTACAGCAATAATAAGTAAAATGATAATAGGAGAGATGGAACAGAGATTGAAATAATGGAGTCAGACACATTTTCATGGTAACATGCTCACCTCAGCCCCGCTTGGTGGTTCATGTGGAGGGACAGAGAGCCAGGTTCACCAAGGCTTTTAAATCTTTGGGGGATATGCAAGTGCCCTAGTTAGGGGTAAGAACATACGTCATAGCAAGGGACTATCCTGCAGGTCCCACAGTCATGAGTGGGAGGATCTAGGGGCATACGCACAATAGGAAGGGAGGTGTTGAGGGCACACTGTGACAAGATGGGCCGGACTCCCGACTCATGGTGGTGGTCTAACCTTGATTGCCCTTGACCTGGACAGTTGATTTAGCCAAAGCTTTCAGTGCGAAGTGACCCACTGTCCTAATAGCAGGGAGTGAGCCCTACCTTTTGTGGGAGAGACAATCGGGTCTGGGTGGCTGGAGCCTTCAGAGAGACTATCTCTAAGCATCTGACTTCCCACCAAGAGCTGGCCAACGGCTTCTAATATGGGGTAGAACTCGGGAGAGAGAGTTGGGGACACGTCTTATATGAACCCCACAGCCTGCCACTCTCTTTCCAAGTTTGTTTCCCTGTGTGTAGGACTGGACACGGCAATAGCTAAGAGTTTCACCCACAGGTAGTCATGGAGCCGGCCCAGGACCGGGTAGAGGTTTGTCCCCTCACCGGCGGGGTCACCAGGAGTCAGGCAGCTGACAACAATAGCCACTCCCCTGGTTGTGCTCAGCCCCCCTCTTTCTTAGGTCAAGAGGAATGGGGGTGGGGTGGGGGTGGCAGCTGTGCACTTGGAGCTGTGACTTCCCACCACCCTGAGTGGACTGGGTTCCACAACTCTGATCCCTCCCTTCTCCCATCTCCATCAGTGGATCCTCATGACCCAACCAGCGCCATCGGGGGTCTTCACTCCCTGCTAGGAAGGGACCAGAGAGGTTCCAGGGCATGCACAAAGTCGCGCCAACCTTGAGAATCCCGGAGAGCTGAGCCAATCCTTGGTACCCCCACCCCCAGCTCCTCCTGCAGGGCACACCCGGATACTGTTGGAGCTAACACAGCCAGGCTACAGAAGGGCACAGCCCCTCTCCGGGCAAGGATGGGTGCTAGCAGCAGGCCTGGGAGCTCGGCTAGGGTGCTGGAGGGCTCTGGGCCTCTGTTTCTGGATCTGGAAAATGGAGGGGCAAGACCCACTGATGGGCTGGACCCTTTCCAGCTCACCTTCATGACTTGGGGGACCAGGACCCAAGACGGTGATGCAAGTCTCCTCCACCAGTGCCAAAGCCCATCTTAGTTAAGATCTGAGGGTCCCCTAGGGGGCCCTGACTTTATAGAAAGAAAACCGTAAAAGATCTCACTGCCATCAAGTCAAGTCTGACTCGGAGATACCCTCAGGACAGAGTAGACCTGCCCCTGCGGGTTCCCAAGGTGGTGAGTTGATGCCGAAGAAGAGACCCTCACCTCTGTCCCACAAGGGAGCTGGGGGGTTCAAACTGTTGATCTTGCAGCGAGCCGCCCAACACGGAAGCCACTACTATGCCCCTCGATGGAAAGAAGACTGTTTAAAGGCGTCAGCCCTCCCACGTGAAGGAGGGCCAGCCATGTCTACAGGACACGAAGCGTGACCACAAGCTTCTGGCTCTTTCTCCTCTCCAGCCTTCATTTGAGGGGGCAGGGTTTATCAAAGAAGTAGGAACCCAGGTAAAGGAAAAACTCTGTCTGGGCTAAATGACATCTGTCTCTCTTTGTTACAGGTGGTCACCTGGGCAGCTTTCCCCAGGGGAAGAGAGCCAGCCCGAACACGTTCAGTAAGTTTCCTTCTCTCTCAGGGGCCCCAGCGGGCCCAGCTCTGCGAGGCTTTGCTAGTGTGGCAGGAAGGCAGGTGTGGCAGGGAGGGAGGGAAGGAGGTGGAGGATTGGAGCCGAGAGGTTGCCCCAATGACTTAGACTGCCATTGCCATTCTTTGATAAGGAGATAAGATAAAGATTGGGCCAGAGCTAAGAGGACCCTGCTGCCCATGCCTGGGAACAAGCCCCTATCACTCCAGACCCCCTTGAAAGACTGGCATCCCAGGACACTGCCCACAATCCCCAGCCTGTGCTTCCCGGGCAGCAGCTCTTTCCAGAATACCAATCATATCTCACTGGCCACCGTGATACCTCACAGTGGGACGGACAGGCTGGCCCAATGTGGGTTTCGTCCAAAGTCTAGGCTACTCACTCCCCAGCGCAGCCCCTCAGGAGTAAGCTCAGAAACACCACCAACGCAAAGCCCACTCACAGCGACCGGATAGGGCAGGAGAGGCCGCCTTTGGGGGGAACCACACATAAAGCACACCCTCGATTTCTCATCAACCCAGCTCTCACACTTTCTTACCTCTTCCCTCCCATCTTTGTGCTTCCCCCCTCCGCTCCCAGTAGGACGCCTTGTCTAAGAGGCAGAAGAATCCAAGGGCAGATGGAACGAGCCTTGGGGGGACAGACAGGATGGATCTTCAGAAACCTAACGTTCGAGGCTGCCCGAGGCCCGGACACATCCACGCAGCGCTAGTGGTGCCCGCCTGCTTGCACTTTGAATGACTGACTTGCGTGCTGTGTCTCTGGTCTCCTGGTGCAACGCCAGTATGTAAGCGCCACCGCGGAGAAAGGAACAGGGAGAAGAACCGTGTATTCTGGAATTTCGAGTTTTTGGACCTGCTACTGACAACTTTAGTTTATTGGGGAGGGGGGAGGCTTCAGCAGGGGTGGGGGGTATGGTTGGGGTTGAGAAGAAAGAGATTTATATACTGTATATAAATATATATGTAAATTGTATAGTTCTTTTGTACAGGCGTTGGCGTGGCTGTTGGTTTCTTCCCATCCCTATCCCTGCGGCAGCAGCGCCAGAGGGTGGGGATTGGGGACGTGGAGGGGGTCCAGCTTTCTAGAACCCAGGGCTCCATCCCTAGCCCACCTCGGTGCTTCTTAGCTACTGGCCCTCCTGTCCATCAGGTGTGAGCCCTGCAGTGGTTTCCATGGGCTTCACGGGTTCCTTGCAGATGGCAGGCGGGCATTGGTCCACACCATTCACTGGCACAGCCAGTCAGCCACTTGGTCTTTGGCCTTCTCCAAGAAAGGTTGGGCTAGGAAGTGGGGAGGGGGCATTGAATCTTTTGTGTGACTCCTGCAGACACCGGTTCTTCCGTGTACTCCCACGCTCTAGACCCCCAGGTGGCCTGGACTCTGCAGGCACACCAGTATCTCAGTGACCCACTGAGCACATGAGCCCTCCAGGATCTGCCACAGATGGATGGAGACACTTTCACCCCCGTTCCGTGGAAAGCACCGCGCTCGGCAAAGACGAAACAGATGCAGACTAGGACCTCTCATGGCGTAGGTGTTCCATATTGATGCTGCCCAGAGGGGGCAGAGGGCAGAAAGCTTGCGTTGCTGTGTGCGGTGCCAACAGGAGAGCCGCTGGACTGAGAAGATGTCTCACCCCCCCTGCAAATCCACCCAGGGGACTCCTGACACCGAGCCCCGCCAAGACGGCTGTCCTCAGTGGTCAGTCCCAGCGAGGGAGGAGCTGGGTCAGTCATGGGGTTAGTCCCGCACGGCTGTGGTTGTGGTCTTACGTCCAACTCCGGGGTTCCTGCTGTTCCCCCCGGCTTTCCTCTTGGATCTGCACACTGTCGGTCTGTTCCAGAAGGAAGACTGATCTTGAGTCTCTCTGTTCCTGCCTCTCCCAGAAGTGGAAGGATAAGGGCCCAGCAATGGGGGAACCTAGGCCTAGCGTTCTAGGTGTTTTACAAGGCACCAGGGAGGGTTGTGCAGAACTTCTAGTCAGAGGCATGTCTTCCTCGGCCCAGGTAATGGTGCCCCTTCACCCAGAGAGCAACAAGGTGCTCCGGGGCCTCTTCCCATGAACAACTGGTTAGGGGCCGTCAGGGAGGCCGGTTAGCCCAGGAATGGTGCCCTGGTGGGACTGCTCTCAGAGCATTTGCCTTTGTCCCAGTGTTCTATGAGCATCCACCTCGGCTGTCTGGTTTTCCCATTTGAGGTCTGGAAGCAAGTGCCCAGTGGGGAGAGAGGTGGGGGGGGGATGAGAGAGAGAGAGAAAGAGAGAGAGAGAGAGACTTCTCTGTATGGGGCCTGGTGGGACCTCAGGTTCTAGGAGGTTCTAGGTGTTCAGGTGATGGTTCTAGGGTTTTTCAGAGCCCCACGAGGTATGATAAGGGGACACTCCTCTCTTGTGGGACCAGAAAGCTTAGCCTGGCGACCTGGGTGGGCCTGGCAGCAGCTCCAGCCCCCTCTGTCGGGCTCGAGACTCCTCTTTCCATTCTCACCTACACGTAGGCTGTTTGTGGTTTTCCTTTGTGAGGGAGGGAGGGAGGGAGGGAAGACAATCTATTTGTAGTTTGTTTTATATAAAAAAAATAAAACTGGGTAAACTTGGGCGGCTCATGCCTCTTTGTTCCAGTGACTTCTCTGACTCCCCGGAGGGCCTCATCCTAGAAGGCTGGGTCATTTCCCCTGGCCTGGGGCAGTGCCCTCTCTTCTCAGACCAGGACGGCTGAATCTCTGTGAAGGATGTGGCGTCCAGGCCCCATGTGGCCACATGGTGGCACTGTGTTCTACATTAAGGGCCCCAACTGCTCTCCCGGGGTTTGTGCACCTGCAGTCCCTCTTCCTGCAACCCTGAGAGCTGTCCCGGGAGGTGCCACCCCCAAATTTCTCCATCACTAGATTATAGGGAACATTACTGACAATGCCTTGGGGGTGCAGCGAGGACTCTCTTGCCATAGCTACTGGAGGGTGGGCACATTGACCATAATCCAGATTATAAAACCCTAGACTGGGGACTAGCCATGAGCAGGAATCAGACCTCCGGTAAGGGGGAGGGGGTCACACAGTCCGTGACCCTGTTGTGTGGGGACATACTATGGCGGAAGCAGGCGGGGGTTGGCAGCAGGGGTGGGGTTCTCATATCCATTCGTCAAAGAGACTACGGACAGCTGCAGCACCCCCCGGCCCTTCCAACCTCAGTGAGTGGGACCCCAGAACTGTCCACTCAGTGCTGTCCCATCTCCACCCCAGAGCAGCTCATTTTCCCTCCACTGCCCTCCCTTAGCCTAAGAGCAGCCCCATCTTCCGCCGTCCATGGTTGTAGAGGCGATAACAGGGGTGCTCAATGCATCGCACAGTGGTCTGTCAAGTTTGTCTGGAAGGTGCACGTGTCCATGGCTGAGACACATAGCATGGCCCACCTAACTGGAAGGCCCCTGGGAAATGGCCAGAAAAGACCTAGAAGATTTGGGAACTGGTTCTAATAGAAGATGCAGCTAAGATTGCCTTGGCTGTCAGAGTAAGCCAGCCTCTCACAACCGCAGGGCCCATACGTGCAATCATAGGGCTACACTAGATAAGGATCATAGTAAAGTCACAGGAGATAGGAGAGGGAATAAAGGAGGCAGGCACATTTCATAGCAGCATGTTCACTTCCGGGCCAGCCCTGATCTCAGCAGCCAGGTCGAACAGAGAGAGAGAGAGAGAGAGAGAGAGAGAGAGAGAGAGAATCTACTGTCTTGGGATAGATGTAGGTAGCCATAATCCAGGCATATTCAGCAGTTACATGCGTCCCAAGGTGGGTGGTAACCACAGTAAAAGTCCCCGAGATCACAGGGAGGAAACCTGATACCTGCATTGGGGGAAGGCATGTGGGGGGGAGGGGGTCGGGAAGAGGGATGGAAGGAAGGAAGTGAAGGAAATAACCAGAAGGTCTACTTCTAGAGGGAGATAGAATCAACCATGTGCTTGCTCACTTTAAGGCAGCACGGCTGCTAGAGAAGAATCTGTGGGAAGGATATTTAAAGCAGGATCATGTACTGGGCTTTACCTCTAAGGTATCACAGTGGACACTTCCCTACTGTGGAATACTAGCCTTACACATCCCCTCTGCTCTAAGTTGGGGATAGAGTCACATTCCCCATTCCCTTCAGGGGCAGTGTCCCACACTTGGTGTGCTCCGTCTTGGTAACGCATCTGTCATTTCTACGTTGTCTTAAAGAGGTCTCCCAGGTTACACAGGCATTGCATACTTACTGCTCTGACCGGCCGGTCACTTTTCTGATCTGAGGTCAGCCTTCCCCTCCTGCCCTTTGGGGATTTCTGCTCCCATAAACAGAGTCTCTCCAAACCCCACAGGGCATCGCTATGCGTCTGTGAGACTGAGTTTAGGGTGAGGCTAGTTTCAGAGCGAGTTCTTCCACGGTCCTTAATAGGGCAGCATTTGGGCCTCATTTGTGGCACGGTAGAATTTGGGATACTTAGAACATCTTTTTCTTGGTGTTAGACCCAATCTATAATACTGGGGAAACAGAAAAATGTCCCTCTCAAAGTCCTATGTAGGAGAAAGAGTACCTCTCTGTCTTACCGGGGTCCCTCGATGGCTCTCATGGTTAAGCACTTGGTTTCCAGTCCCATCCGGAGACACCTCAGAAGATAGGCTTGGTGACAGCTTCGGAGAGGTGACATTTCCACTCTGCACACACCTGCTCACCACGAGCCACACATGGTCTCAAGCCAGTCAACAATTGCTCTGAAATACTGGTCCGATCGATTCCCATTTTGAGAGCACAGCTTTTTCTGATGTTTGCCTGAATTGTCCAGAGGAGACAGAGCAGGTTCAGAATTCCTTGTGCCCTGAGTAGATCGAACATCATAAGGCACTTTTCTAAGCCTGCCAGCTCACAGAATCTTCTAGTGACTTTATATCATGTGCCCCAAATCTCCTACCTGCTTCTCTCACTCCATCCTTCACCTGCTGTCTGTGTGGCCACAGGAGACTGGTTTGTGTCAACTACACCAAGGGAGCACTTAGGTGCTCCCCAGAGGGGAAGGGGCCAGGAAAGGAGGACAAGGCATGGGTCCCCCCTAGTTCTTTACTGTGAGGCTGTCTGGGGCTGACAGGACTGTTTGAATTGAAAGATTTCTCTCTTGGCTCAGTCATGGCTCATGAAGTGAAACCAGAAAGGACCTGGATTCTTAAAATATGAATTCGTAAAATTTGAGTAGCTGAACAGTACCTGGGACCGGGAGAATGATAGGTTGGCACCCTACTAGAATGTCAGTTTCCCTCCTGGAAAACAAGAGTGGTGGATGCATTGCTTAGCAGCCAGATCTCTTGAACTGAAATTAATGGTGGCCCGCTCAAAGATGGCCTATAGTTTGCCTTGAACGTGTGTCGCTCTCCATAGTCCTGGCAAGAATCGGGTTTCCTCCATCAGGCTGCTGAAAGGGTTCCAGCTTCTGAATCTTTCATTCCAGGGTTTGGGCCTGTAATTTACCCTTTTCTGATTAATATCTGAGTATGTCACATTTTACAAATTCAGATCTGTTCTAATTTGGGTGATATGACTGGGCCAGCCCTAAGGGATCTGGGTCTTGCTGCATCTCCGGCAACTTTGTAACAGCCGCACTGGTGCTAACCGAGTGTCCCCCATTCCACCCACACCTTTGGATTGTCCTGATGTTTGCCTTTCATTTCTGCTGTGATCCTGACTGATCCACAATGGATGCTAGAAGTGACCCCAGGAAACAGTCATAAAATGGGATTCTGGGTCTGGGTTGGTTGTGTATGTGAGCACTCCCCCAAATTCATGGCCAAATGAGTAGTGGTTTACTATGGTAGACAATGTTGTTTCAATTGCTCAAATACCACGGAAGACAGAAGCATGTGTGTATGGGGGGGGGGGGGGGGAGGAGTGTGACGGTTAAAATATCCATGACCCTTAGCACTCAAGGAAGTAACAGTGATTGTTGTGGAGTTACCTAGATTCTTCATATGGCCTTAGAGATCAGATATGGAGAAAAGGTCATGAATATGTTTGGGGAGACCCATAAGTCTTGCTGGGAAATGTTGAAGGAGTTTCTCTCTCTTTGAAATCACATGGAAGGCCGGGCTATGGATCCAGCTCAAGTTTCAGCACCAATTAAATTCTCCACCTTTTTAGGTTTTTTACGGACACTGGTGGGGATAAAGCAAAACAAGGCAACTGAAATCACCCATGTGAAACAAACTATAAGGTTGGATGTTCACAGTGGTATTCTATCATGGAACGTGAGTGGCATACATGGGATCCAGTTCAATTGGGTCTAGAATGCCTCACTGAACAAGTGGCCTAGATTCCCAGTGTGACTGTCCCCATGGCTTTGTGGCCATTTCTCAGCCACATAAATGGCTTCATCCAAATTCCCTATGACCACTTAATAAATAAGGGGAAAGCAGGACTCTAATTCAGCAATGGATTTGCACAGTATGCCAGTACCAGTCAGAAGTGGACAGTGTAATACTACAGCCCTATTTGGTATGCCTGAAAGTCTCTCTCTCTCTCCCTCTCTCTCTCTTTCTCTCTTTCTCCCTCCCTCCCTCTCTAATAAAGTCAATGTCAACTCTATAGGACAGGGTAGAACCACCCCTATGAGTGTCTGAGACTGTAACTCTTCATGGGAATAGAACGTCTATCTTCCTCCTGTCTAAAAGGCTGGCGGATGGAAATACCCCAGTGGGCAGAACTTCAGGCAACATAGCTCCCTGTCCATTTTGGTCTGGCTTTTGACTCATCATATACGGTGGGTAGTGAGTGGGTGGCTGATTGAAGGCTTGAGGGATGTTTTGGGAAGAGATCTGTAAGCAGAGAAATTGTGTCTCATGTAAATGCTATCAGAAGGCAACCGTGGTGGTGGAGACTCCCAAGATGGACAAGATAATATTTGTGGGTGTTATTTGGCATCTCCTTTTTAGCCACCTGATGTTTGTTCTGAGGATCTGTGTGTAAAAGGACCATGGTAACAGAGAGCAACAATGCTTAATTTAACAACAGGGTTGTCCCTTAATCAAGGCCCATCCAGCTACTGTCATGGATGTGTGCTTGCTACCAGCTAACAGCAGAGACAACTGATAAGTTCCTTAATATGGTGCTATCTCCCAGGGAGGCCCTCTGGTTATATAGTGGCAGATTAATTACATAAGATCATTTCTATCATAGAGGAAGTAGCAGTTAGTCTTCCTGAAGAGAGATACACAATCTAAGTATGGATTTGTTTCTAGTGACTGCAGTGTTTCCACTGGCACTTCCCCGCATGGACTTGAGAATGCTTTATCCATTACCCAAGCTTGTCTCTGACCAGCGAACACTGGTCTCACCACGTGTGGGGAGTCCCTGATGCAGGCTCAATGATGGTACCAGTAAGGAGAGAAAACCTTGAGAGGTTAAAAAGTTAGTCTATTGAATCCAGTATGTGCTTTCAATGAGAGACCCACGTATAGTTCAGTCTGCCCTAGGAAGGATACAGCGGTCTGGGGATGTGGTGGAGAGGGAGGGTGGTTCTTCTCATTCTGAGGTTCTCATAATCTTAACAATCAGGGGCTCCATAAGTTCAGCAGTTCATTCTGAGGGTCTCATAATCTTAACAATCAGGGGCTCCATAAGTTCAGCAGTCATAATACCCCAAGGAGAGATGTTCCTCTCAGAGCACAGAGTTAGGGTTCCAGTGATGAGAAGCTGAGCCTGCCTCTTAATCATTTGGGCTCTTTATGCCAATAAGATGAAGATGAGCTCGCGGGAGTAGGTCCAGTGATAAACATACTTGGGGCGATCTGCGGTGCTGTGATGCAAGGGCAGTAAGAAGGGCGGCGAGGTTTAGAATCCAGGAATTCATTGAGATGACCTGTGTATTCCCTTGCCTGAATGTATTGATCAGCGGGAATCTGCTCTGACCCACCAAGGACTCACATTTTTGTAAAATAGCCCCCCCCCCCCAGGTGAAGAACCTCACTTCAGCTGAGCTGTTGGCTACGAGGAAGAGGCCCATGGAATAGTGTGCCCATGATAGCTGAGTTCAAGTATAGAGTCTACCACTTACTAGTAAGGCAAAATTGTCATATTTCCAGAAACACCACCACCCCGGTTTTCCCCAGTGCTGAGTGGTGTGCCGGAAAAAGGTGCCGAAAGAAGGACTGCCATAGGCAAGCCAGATGCATCAGTCGGTCCCCCACTTCTGATCTCCAGTTTTCTCATCGAGTCGATGACAAGGAATTAGAGTTTATGTCAACTCAGGTAGTGGGGAATTGGGACCCAACCTATCGGTCAGCTCACAGCCTAATGATGCCTCCTTGGGGGTGTTTCCCTGTCTACAAGAGAGAGAGTGGGGCTTCTCTTCCTCATTTCCCATTCACCTTCATTCTTGGGACTCTGGAGCTGCTTCCATGGGCTGTCCCTGGTGACCAACCTCTGGACTGTCTGCACCCCGACATGTTCCCACCTTGGGTTCACACAACCTCCCCCCACCAACACACACACACACACACACACACACACAGCCTGGGATCTCCCTGCCTCTGCTTCACCTTTCTGGACCTCTGAAGAGGGCTCTGGCTGGTACCAGGCCCATTGATTTGAGTTGGACAGAGCTGCGAGGTCTTCTTGCTATAAAGTTCCTTCTTATACACAAGTAACTGGTTTTGCTTCTCTAGACAACCCAGTCCAACACACCATGCAAGCAAATGATGCCTGTCTTATGTTGCCTCCAGAGTAACACAGACAGAGATCGTGGACAGAGACATGGGAACATAGAACACCTGGGTTATAGGTCTAACCCAGCCACTTACCTCATGGAGTGATCTTGAGATGCTGCTTAACTGCAGCCAACTTATTAAAAGACACACTTTTTTTTTTCACCCACCGTACTCTTTACAACAGAAAACCCTATCTAGCCTAATGTCCAGCACATAGAAAGAAGGGTGTCAAGATGGATGTGTTAGTCTGAGGTCACCTATCTATGTCCCTCCCTAGTGCAATGAGACTTTCCATAGCATTCCACAGTGGGAAAGCATGAGTGTAACTAGTCTAAGGGTTTTCCCATAAGCCAGTGTGTGTGCTGGTGGGTGTGTGTGTGAAAGGAAGAAAGAAAGGAGGAAAGAAAAGATGTACAAGGTGCATGTTAGGTGTTCAGTACTGTGGTCATTACCTTTAAAAGTAGTCCACTTAACTTTCTAACATCTGTAGCTTAAAGTTGGGAAGCAGAGACTTGAAGAGGTAGAATCCCTTATTTAAAATCAACATGACAGGTAGACATGGGAGAACTGAGATTCCAACTCCATGGAATGCCAGATGTAAAGACTGGTATGTGAAAGGTCAAGGTGCAGAGGCTCAAGACTTTACCCCTCAGCAGGTGTCCAGGGACCAGAGACCAGGCAGGTCACATGAACAAGACGGTCTACCAAGTAGGGACTCTAGCAAACAGTTTATATCCTAGCAAGGATGCCTGAGGGTGGGGTGGGGTGCACTTATCAGATCCATATGGAAATGACCACCCCGGGCATCCCCAATCCTGACTATTACAGACACTATTTCAGTTTTGAAATGCTGACAATTTTAAAAGCACTTTCTGAATCTCATATCTCTGTTGGCTCCCAAATTTGAGTCTGTGACCAAGAGAAAGAGAACCCGATGGACTAAGCACCAACCCAGGGTCGCGGCTAATAACAAAAGCATGAACGGCTATTGTGCATGAGAGAAACCATCTACCCACACAGCCCGAACTTGGAACAAAGACGAACGTCAGAGCAACAGGCGTGCAAGCAACTCCTGCTGTGTTTCCACTGGGGGTGCAGTCAAAAGGCTTGAGTTATGGCACAAAGGACCAAGAGTAGAAACCAGAACCTAGGGGTTTTCCAGCCCCAGCATATTTTACTTTACGTCTCCTCTGTGTTAAAGAAAGAATGGCAAATCCCTCTGCAAGTTATGAGTACAGGAGAAACATAATTCTGATGTAGACTGATTCTCCTTCTCCCCAAAAACCCCACGAAATGGCAAAAGATCTCCCTACCCAGGAAGTTTTCCAGGAGTCTTTTTTTTTTATCCTCTCCCAAGACGACTTTTGAACCCTCACTTAGCATCACCTGGGTATCCATTGGTCACCTTCTTTTTAGACCATGGTCCCATCACAAATTCTCAACGCACCTAGCTCTCTCATGCTAGGTCATGAACTTCAGACCAGTCAACTCGCTCTCATCTTCTCTATTTCCTGTGAATTAAGTCCTCAGGTGTCAGTGGCCAAACTCAACCCACATCTTTATTGCTGCATTTCTCCTACTTTCACTGACAAGTAGTAAATCTGGGAGGTCACCTAACAAGCATTTCGACCTGCCACAGGTTTTCTTTAACATTCAGTCCCAGATTTCTTCACTTCTGAGATAATCACTAGTCAAGATTTTCCAAAGAAATCGATTTCATTGGTCAGTCTGACCTTCTCTCAGAATGCAAATATTCTGAGTATTCCAAAAGACTGAATGGGACCAATTTCTTCAGAGAAGTTTTTCTAGTGTGGCCTAAACTCATCTAAGGACAAGGTGGGGTTAATCTCTTCGGAGATGTCTTTGAAGCTGAGTCCTAAACCCTGTAAAGGTCAATGCTTGGCTTGAGGCAACTGGATCTACAAACTCTCTTCTCATACTTCTCAATAAACATTTCTATACATGCTTATATTTACAATAATAGGCATAAGAAATCAGTATAAGCATCACAGTGAGAAATTAAATTTAATTCTTAAAACAGTCAAGGTCAATACTTATTAAGCTTATCTATATCCTTATCTAAACTACTGTTTACACAAAAACAGATCCTTGATTTCGATTAGGCATTCTTAACCATTGTCCTTGAGCAGCAAAAGTTCTGAGACATTCAAATGGAGGCTTTTACCCCTGAGCTCAAGATATACACTAACAGTATTCATTTTATATGGAAATAACCAAAGACAGTAATCCAAACAAAATAATCAAAACTTTAACTTCCCATATTGTTTCCAGAAAGTAACTCAGTAAACTGGAAGGACATATCTGACTTCTGGCTAGCCCAAGAAGTAACAATACCATGAGGCGAAAGTCAAACATACATCTACTTTCCAACTTATGATTTGTTTCTCCAGTACCCGACTCTCGGTACCATAATGTGTTAGTCTGGGTAGATTAGAGAAACAAATTGATAGACATGCATATGGATATAAGGAAAGGGTTTATATACAAGAGAAATGGAACATTGAGAAAGCATCCCATCCTAGTCCAGTTCAAAGTCATAAGTCCGATATTAGCCCATATGCCTGATATCAGTCTATAAAGTCTCCTCCCGACTCACGAAGTCACAGGTCAGTGGGTGCAGAGTCCTGGCGCTGGCAGGGTTCTCCCCATGGCTCCTCGCTTCCAGGGCTCAGGCTCCATCAACAGCATCCAGTGGTGGTAGAGGCAACTCAGTGCTGGCAGGGGTCTCCACAAGGCTTCTCCAGCTTCAGCGGTCTGGTTCCATCAGGGTAAGGCTGTGTGGCTTCTCTGGCTCCTTCAGCTCCTCGGACGCTGCCATCTTGTCTTGCCTGTAGTTTGTTGTCTTGGAGACTAACTCCCAACACCTGGGGAGATAGCTTCTCATCTTCACAAGGGAAATATCGTGAGATTTCCCAGAAGTATCAGGAGAAAGCTATGCCCACATGAAGGCCTCAGTGGCTACTCATTGGCTATCTGCAGATTAACAGGTTAGACTCCATCCCTACATCTCAATCATAAAATTAATGTAAGCGGGGCTGAGCCACGGTGGCATTAGTGGTTGAGTGCAGGACTGCAGCCTGCGGCTGTGGCAGTTCAAATCCAGTGGTGGCTCTCAGGAACAGCACTGGGTAGCACCCATGACCATAAAAGGCAGTCAGTGATGGCCCCCCCCCCCAAAAAAAAAAGAAATTAACATAAGCACATGACTGCCACAAACCCCCTTTCCCTGAGGCTAGGTAACTCTCCCTTGTTGAATGTCAGTAATGACGTCCTCAACCCAAATCACTTGATGGCAGTTCAATTTCTTTTTTGGAAATTTCCACCATCCTGCCCCAGGCTCTTCTCAGGCACATCAGTCCATGAAGAGCCCCTGGAGACAGGTTCTTGCTCCGCTGCGTGGAAGGAGGCAAAGGGTAGGAGACAGGGATTGAAGGAGGGAGAGAGAACCAGCTTCCAGCTGGTTTCTCCCACTTGCCCTCCCTGAACCCTGGCTAGTGACACTTGGCAGAGCTCTCTCGCTGGACAGACAGAGCTCATATTTCTGTAATGGCTGCCAAGGGAGGCTATGGTGTTCTAGAGACTTGGACTTGGGAATCAGAAGACCTGCATTTAAGTCCTGTTTCTTACTATCTGTATGTAGGCTCCTGGGCAATTGTGTAACCCCTGGGAACTTCATTGATGAAAACAAAACTAGCCCTTTCTAGCTCTGGAGGTTATGAACAGAATCCATTGAAACAAATGTGCGAACACCTTCCTGAAAACCATAAAACTCCATGTAGAGAGTTTGTATCAGTGTGATTCCAGAAATTACTCTCTATTGTTGATAACCACACATACTTTTATTACAAAAGACTTATGGAAGAGATCGCTAGCACTCATCAAAATTTTGTACCTCTATAGTATAGCACGAGTGCTGCTAAACTCGAGGTCAGCGACTTGAAACCACCAGCCGCTCCACGAGAGAAAGACGAGGCTCTCGACTCCTGTGAAGAGTTAGTCGGCTGCTTCTCTGGCCTACCCCTCAGGCCTCGGAACCCGCCCAGAAGCTATCCCTTTCCTATCCCTTTCTCTGCTCTCCCTTACCTTCCCCAAAGTTCTTCCCCACCTCAGTAAAGCATATCTTTACTTTTCATTCCTGACTAAGCTCTATCTTCTTTCTGCAACTCCATCTCAACCTCTCATCTTGGTGTGCAAAACCCGGGAGGAGGAAGAGTGCCTTGATGTGCCCCCGCCTGCCTTTGGGTGAGTGTAGCATCCCTCCTCTCCTCAATACCCCCTTCCTTCAAACTAGGACCTCTCAGCTGCCATCCCCTGCTTTCAGGATCCTCTTTTAATAAAAAAAATTTTTTTTAAAGAGTTATAGTCTCTGAAAGCCACAGGGGCAGTTCTCCCTTGTCCTATGGACTGCCCAAGGAGCATGGTTGTCCCTCCCAGATCTGCACACCCACACTGCCTTGTGTATGTGAGGGTTATTGCTATTGGAAGTGACACTTTAGAGTCAACCCAGAAGAAGAATATATGTCTTCTCTCATTCTCCCCCTGCCACTGGGATGAAGAGGACTCTGAGACCCCAGGGGATGGTAGTCACTGTGTGGGGGAACGTCGGACCTCCAAATCGTCCTGAAGGGGACAGCTCCCGAGTGACCAGGAACCTCCTCGTTAGCATGCAACCCCGGGGGGAGTGAGACGTGAACTTTGAATCTCCCACGTCACCAAAAAGCATTGGGTTTACTTATGACAGCAGCTACTTATGACTCTGCCCTAGATGATGACACCAATGGTTGACATGCTCTGCTGTGAGCTGGAACGTTAGAGGTTTGGGTTCATGGAGAAGATAGGTGGAGAGATCTACTTGTGAAGAAGGCACCATCGAAAGCCCTGTGGAGTACAGGTCAACTGTCCACATGGGTCAGGGTCAACTCAACAGAAAGTATATGTGTGTGTGTGTGTGTGTATACATACACACACACATATATATAATGAGTCAAGGGATGAGAATGTTCTGGCGATGTCACATCATAATGATGAATATACAGGCGAATGTACAGACGACAGAGCCAAAGCTGTTCTCAGCTACTGTGATATGCTGGGCACACCCCCAACCTCTATCTGTCTTCTTTTTCATCTCCCCTGACACAGAGATAATCATGATTTTCTCTGTTTCTCTCACAAGAATTGTAGGGCAATAAAAAGCTATAAATTGCTTTGGGATTTTCAATAAAAGATCATTCTGACCATTGTTTCCTTGAAGAAGAGAGAATTGGCATCTTAAAAGCCTGTGCGCCTCCCGGGCTCGCTCAAGGATAGCAGGAAGGAGAGGTGCACTGTCAGTGATGGGCCTGCCCTGAGGTGTCTTGGAAGGGCTGAGCGGGCCAGAAAGGGCCAGCAGCCGCAGGACCGGGGGGCTCGGGGTCCTGCCACAGAGCGCAGACAACAGGGGTGCCAGGAGCTGAAGGAGGTGGCTGGCATAAAGGCAGATCTGCCCCAGGTCTCCTGTTAGACAGACATTAGACTGGCAGATTTGGGGACATTTATAGACTTTTACCAGCTTCGTAAGATTCCTGTGGACAAAAATGAGATGGCCAGTCCAGTTAAAAACCTGACAGTTTAGTTCAGACGAATGATCTTGGAAGTTTAAACTGATCGAGGCCTTCCTGAATTACAAGAGGTGCTCTATCATGCTAAATCAGATACTGTTGACAGGAAGCTGAATCACGCCATATGAAAACACACACACACACACACACACACACACACACACATTGCATGCTAAAATTCCAGCATGGACGCTAGAAGCGATAGATATTAGAGACCATTACTTCAAACCTCGCTTGTGGTTCAGGAAATGTGCACCCCCGGGGAAATGATGGGTCCAAGACCCGGCACAGTGGTGGCAGCACCTAGAGCAGTGTCTGGGTCTTCGGAACCCTCATCCACTCTCCCCATTTTCTCTATTTCATCCCAGCATCCTCCTCCTGGGAAACCCTAACGTTCAGATAAGCCAGAAATGACTCCTAGCAGGGGAGTAAGTCACACCAATGCCTTTGTCACCAACTCGGGCACTCAGGTGTCGGGTGCTGGGCAGCTAAGCACAAGGTCTGTGACTGGGACCCCTAGCTGCTCCACTTGACGAAGATGCGAGTTCCTGCTCCCAGGAAGATGTACAGTTTCAGAAACCCAAAGGGACTGTTCTGCACTTCCTGTAGGGTCGCTGTGAGCCTGAATTTGATGACTGAATTGCTTTATTTCATGAGCTGACGAGTGTTTTTGTTTTTCTACTTGCAACTAAGTAGCTGGTAAAACACAGAAAAGTCTTCTGGGTAAATCTTTCTGATGGCTTTATGGGGCTACCGTTTCCTACTCATAAATCCCATTGCTATCCAGGTATGATCTTCTATAACAGGCTTTGTACAAGAAGGTGTTGAAAAGTTTGTGTGGAAATTCCACTACCTTTTCATTCCATTTCTCCATGAACTTTTTGAAGTCTCCTTGTATTCCTGATGCTGTTTCCTCGGCCTCATAATTTGCCTAAAGTTTAGATCAAGAGGCTGAGCCCCGATGGTGTAAGTGGTTGAGTGCGGGACTGTGGCCTGCGGGCTTGGCGGTTCAAATCCAGCAGCGGCTCTCAGGAGCAGCAGTGGGTAGCTCCTACAACCACCAGAGGGCAGTGATGCCCCCCAAAAGCAACAACAACAAAAAAGTTTAGGTCCAAGAAAAGGCTGAGGATCCACATTCCAGAAAGAGAGGAGAGAAGGAAAAAGCCTTCAGGTATGATCTGGTAAGATCTTTCTGGCTGAAAATGTCCTTAGGACCCCACTGTGGACACCTTAGATTCCTCAGCAGAACATGCAGGGGCGCACAGTGATGACCTTCCTAGCTTGAGTGTAAGCTTACTGAACTTTACACGCTGACCGTGCCAACTACCAGTCCCAGGACTGTGCCTTACCCTACTTCTTCCTTGTGCCTTTGAATGTACCCTACCTTTTTTTCTGTCCTTCTGTGCCTGCCTCCTCCATCAAGATAAATCACTGTCTACTCTTCCATCAATATCCTACGCAAATGCTACAGCCCGTGTCGCCCTTATGAACTCTTCCAGACTGAGCTAGTGTTTCTCCCCCTTGTGTCCCTTTTTTATGCCTTTCACAGAGCACTGGAGGAACCGGACGACAATTTTTATTTGCACTTCAGTGGTTGATATGTTCCGCAGAATGCCTCTTATCAGTTTGCTTTTGGAAAGCATGGTAAGACCTGCAATGTGAGCACCAGCCTTTTCTCCCTAACCCGGGTGTTTAAATTAAAAAAAAAAAAGACTGCTTGATACAAAACAACCTATAGGTTCTCCCTTGGTTTGATCTACCTCTTCCCGCTTCTCCAGGCACCAGAGCAACCGCTGACATTGACCTTCAACCAAGGTTTTTTCTTTGGGGAATGGGGAGTTGACCACCTCCTTTCAATGGAGAATGTGAGCTCAGTGGAGACGGAAACATCGGGAACCAATCTGCAATGCCATGTGACAGGTCAAGGCTGCTGGCTGTGCTGGGTTGGGTGTAAGGTAGTCAAAGCAGAGGGAGGAGAGTCTCAGTAGCAGAGAGCAGCAAGGATGGCTCAGCCTGTGTGTTTTGGGAATGTGGAAAGCATAGCCTTGTTTCCTGAGGGTCTTCTGGTTCCCATAGCCAGGAGATTTCTCCAAGTAGTTAATCGCGGTACTGCCCTCTCGATCTCTTTGAACTAAAGGGTTTGTTTCTTATAACCCGAAGTATTTGGATGAGAACGTTATCTCCTTATTGACGTTGAGTTCGAGTGTCTCTGTGTACTCTTCTTTGTATCACTCGGTGTTACAAATGTTATTCGGTGTATGCAGTGTGTGACAGTTGCAGTTTGAAGTCAGTTGTGAAGGGGCCAGGATCCCCAGCAGTTTGGTAGTTAAGATCCAGTAATCCATCTCAATGAAATCTCTTCGATGGCGGGACTTGCTTCTTATATAAGTAAACACTGTGGGAAAGCCTGCTGACCTTTTGCTGGGTCTAGATCATGCATCCGGCTTGTTAACCTCTGGTTCTTCAGACTTGATTAATGGCCTGCCATATTGCCTGTCTTCCCTGAGCGTCATTGGCATTCTACCATCTTACCTTCCAACTATGGAATCATCCGCCTCTACAGCCCGAAGCCTGTTGTACTGTCAGTCAATCCTAGGAGTTGCCAGTGTCCTGCCAACCTTGAATTCACTCACCTTGGCAGCAAGAAGCCTCTGACCTGCCATCAGTCCATCAGTCCCTGCAGCTACAGAAGTTGTTGGAACCTGGAGCTTGCTCACCTCTGCTACTGGGAGAGCTACGCCCTGGCTGCAAACCCTTTGTGTTTGCAAATATAAGCTTCATTGGCTATGCTATTCCAGAGAACCCAGGTTCAGTCACAGACACTTAACATATGCTTGTTGAATGAATGTCAGAGTTCTTGGTAGTCTTATGCACTCCACTACGAGCCATAATGATTAGTGGTGGGAACCCAAACAGAAGCTGCATGGAATAAAAGCTTGGCAATCTGCTTCTGAAAGGTCATGGCCTTCGAAACCCAATAGAATGTAGTTTTACTCTGCAGCTCGTGGGATTGCCATGAGTTTAATTTGACTCAAAGGCAATGGGTTCGGTAGTTGGGTCGATTGTAATAAATATAGGACAATGGTTTCCTAGCTTGAATCCTTCCTCCCTCTCTACCTTTTCAAGGCAAAAAAAAAAAATACTCCCCTTTCATTAATCGTCACAGTCCCACTACTTATGTTCTCCAGTTTCTTTAAGACTAGGTTTGGGCAGGTGGTGTTTTCTGGAAGTAATGATGTAATTTTGCTAATAAGTGAAAGAAATAAACCAAGTCAGGTTTTGCCTATTGACGTCTGAGAGTGATAAGAAATGACACCAAGTTCAATCACATATACTCAAGAAGAAACCTAGGGTTTAGGTTTTTCACTGAAGAAACATGGAGAGAAGCACACTTTATATTTAGAGAGATATAAGTATAGCTTTTATTTTTTTTAAAACCAACTCAACATTTCTACTGTCCACTGTCAACATAACTTATGACATAAGCACTGTTTCTTTTTTAGTTATTTTTTCTTAAAAAATGTGTTTAAAATTAACCAGGTGTTTGTTTTTTTTCCATTTATTCGTTTTCCTTTTAAAAAATGTATCCATGTCAATGCAGAAAGCCTAAGGATCCGTGGGCAGTTCTGTGGTGATTTTGCATTTGTGTCTATGTGTGTGTCTATGTGTGTTAAAGCCAGGTCCTCTCGAAATGTGTTGTCCAAAGGTCTGAAGGGCAGGGCAACCCTTTTCCGATCAACCCAGGATCCATGTTCTCGTGGCAACTAAGACTCCTCTTTCTGGGTCAAAAATTACCCCCACCGGTTGGAAAACACGCTTTATGAGGTTTATAAACCAGCAGGAATGTGGGTGAGATGAAGAATGACGGTTCTTGTCCTTGTGAAATTGCTTCCCAGTGGGACCGGGAGTCCAAGAAAAGGGAAAGAACCCCTTGCTGTCGTGGGAAGATGTTAAGGTGTTTCACGCCTTGAAGAAATGCCGTCAGTCTTCTCAATAAGGAGCATGGGGAAGTATGGGGTGATGGAGCTGACAAGGTGGACATCTTTTCTGCCTCAGACACACAGCTCCAGGTACTCAAGAAGACATAGATCAAGATATACTCAAGATATACTCAAGAAGACAGTGGCTTCTCCACCTGCCCCAGCTCATCACATCCCATGCCTGTTTCTGCCCCCACAACTCCCCCAGCCTTCTAGAAGGATAAACACAGACACAACGCTAGGAGGCACACGGACTTCCCGCGGAGAAGAGGACAACCCTGGGTGTTTGTTGACATGATTTCAGTGCAGGCTTGTAAAGCTGCACTGTCCAGCCGCGGCCTTTCACGTTCCTCATGGCATTGCGAGCCTCCTTCCACTCCAAAGCCATCCGTCCTCCAAGACTGCCGGGGAGGAGGGGGCATGTGCTGAGGACTTTAGTCGAGTCCAACGGCCGCCCCGTGAGGAAGTGTGTGTCAACACTTCCTGCCTCGGATGGCTTGGAACGTCCTGTCCTCCATGCCACCTTTGCTCTTAGCGTCCGAAACAGAAGACATGACAGAAACAAAACGTGAGAAACAACAACAACAACCCATAGGCAAAACCCAATGGCTAACGAAAGCAACAGCAGTGATGATGACAAACAAAGAGAACCCCTAGCTGGCCACGCGACCGTGCCGCGCTTCCACACCTCGCGGCCTGAGAGCGGGCAGAGCGAAGTCATGGGTCGGACAGACTAGAGAAACTGTCCCCGAGGAGACTAGAAGCAAAGGAAGAACCAGAGTCGGGGGGGCTTGAAGGTGGGGACGGGGTCTGAGCTCTGCGGTGGGCTGGGGCCTGGAGGGGGACGAGAGGGTGGAGGTGGAGCTGTTGCTGTTGTTCGTGTGTACGTCATTAAGTACTTTGCAAAGTGGGTGTTTTCTCCAATCTGTTGGCTTGATTAAGACTTTGCCCTTTCGGTTTGCTGCCAGGGCCGAGGGCAGGTGAAGCTCTGGGGCACAGGTCCGGATGCTGCCTCTTCGGGCTGCTCCCCCTGGAGAGGGCTCCGGGGAGGAGGGGCCCTTCTCTTGGGAGAAGTCCCAGGCCCGCCCTGCTCAAGGCCTGGGGGTGTGGCTCAGAAGCCTTTGATGTAGCAATAGGCCTCCAGCGTGGCAAACAGTATATAGAGGAGCCACAGAATCACGAACAGCCAAGTTGTGGCCAGCTTACAGCCCCGAGAGCCCCCCAGCTCCCCGCCCAGGTGGGGCCGCCGCCGGTACAAGAGCACGCTGATGCAGACAAACGCGAAGATGGTGAAGAGGGTGACGGAGAAGGCCAGTGTGCCAGCTGACACGTGGAACTCCTGTCCCTGCAGGGCCCAGTAGATGGCGGCCACGGACCAGGCCAGGCCGATGCCCAGGAAGACGTTGACGGCATTGCTGCCTGTGACGTTGCCAATGGAGGCATCTGCGTACACGTCGTGGATGGCCGCAGCTTTGCTGGCGAATGTATCTGAAAAGAGGGAAGGGACACATGGGGGCTGGTGAGCGGTGGGGAGGGACGGGCCAGTTGCCTGGCAGGAATTCAGGGGGCAGAGGCCCTGAAGACCCTGGGTGAGTTAAATAAGAGACCTGATCTCAGCAGCATCTTACCTCTGACTCCTGCTCGTCTTCAGGCCCTGCTTACACATAACTTCGTTGGGAAGCTCTTCCTGACACTTGACTAGCCCAAGGCCCTCCCCTGTGGGCTGGCTATATGTTAGGAAGCTGGAGCAGGGACCAGGGGTATCTACTGGGCATGCTCCAAATTCAGGCCCTAGCATCAGGGAGGTGGGACACCTGGGTGGGACCAAACTAGGCCAGGTGGGCTTCATTCAGTCAATGGGGTCAACCCAGTACTGTGGACCACGCCTCCCAGGTGAGGGCCCAAAGGCCGGAACCTGGAGACCACGGGGCTGCTTCTCGGCATTGGGCTGGGCCAGGCTGCAGTCTCTTTCTGGCCTCAGGCTGCCACGTGTGGGTGCACGGTCCCCTGAGGTTATCTGTAAACCTGAAACTTCTTCCATCCTTTATAAAAACCCACATGGATCACAAACCAGGCTTCAGTGTGACTTCTCTCTCGTGGGAAGCCAAGGACGGAGGTATTTTCCACCTGAAAAACCTAACATATAGTGGCCAGAACCTACACTTTTTTCTTCATCACATTTCCCAAGATAATTTTAACCATTGTAGTTGAGTGCCGCCGCCTCTGCTAGATTACAAACCCAGTAAGGGGAGGAGAGCACGCCTGTCTGCCTCCCATTATGTCCTCAACCGTGGGCACAGTACTTGTATCAGGCAGAAGGAGTGCTTAATCAATACTTGTCTAGTGAATGAATACACAAGTGTTTATTTACTCCTGTTCATCACTGGGGGCGTTATATGAAAACGGAGTATGTCATCCATGGTAGGGAAGGACAAGAGCTTGCTAAGCTTCTTTTGTTCTGCTAGGAGACAATCTGGCCTTACAAGTGTCTTTCCAGGCAGAGGAGGCCAAGAATCCCCGTAGACACTTCTATTGTGGCATCTGTCAGCGGTCTAAGACTTCAGCTTCTGGGAGACTAATTGTCAGAGGAAAAGGGGTGGAAATAACATGTTAGAGGAGGCTTAAAAAAGTTCCTCGAAAAATGAAATGAAAAAGATAATGGCCTTTTTCCATGAATATAGGGAAGTACCCTTATATTATCTTTAGGTTCCAATATTGATGGTCCACACATATAATGTAGAGGTGATGAAAATGGGACTCTCTGTATCAGTTTCCTCTGCTGACAAAGGGTGACGATAATCATCCCTGTGTTTGGTGAGAATTACCCAGCCTAAACCATGTGCATTGCTTAGGATACAGGGTACCTGGCACCTCAAAAATAATCAACAACAAGTCTTGGCCATCTTCCTTTAGAGGATCGTTAATCCCCTTGATGGACTGCTGGGCAGTCTAAAGGCTAGACCCAGATCAGATAATGAGGAGGAAGATCATAGGAGTTGGCAGAACCACCCAATACCCCTTTACAAACCAAACACCCTTCACGCTCACCTGGCACGGAGGTGCCAAATGCCACGAAAACAACGGCCGTGACAGAATCCTTGAGGCCAATGGTGCAGCCAAAGTGGGAGGCCAGGTCCCCGATGATGGCGGTGAGCATGCCGATGATGAGGATGGAGACGACAAAGCAGGCCCAGCCGTGGCAGTACTCGGTGGGGGGCACGCAGGCAAACAGCACCTTCCAGAAGACTGTCAGGAAGTGCATGACATAGTCAAAGCAGGATGGCAGTCGCTCCTCGCCGGACTCATCTTCATCCTCATCCCCTGCTGGAGGCAAGACAAACAGGCCCAGGAAAGGGCCGTGGAGTCAGAACCCCTGTGTCACAGGCATCAGCCACTGGATGGGGGCCCCCCCTTTCTTCTGCAGAGCTGGGGAGGCTCGGGGTTGGGGTACCAGGGAACGGATAGGAAATGGGAACTAAAGTTGGCTTGGCCTCCTGGATCAGTTTTGGTTCGGAACATAATAGGAGAGTGAGTGGTAGGTAGAAAAAGGATTGAAAAAGCATGGGGGGAAAGAGGAGAAAGATTAAGGGACAAGGTGGGGAAGAATGCCTACAACTTGGCGGCAAAAAAAAAAAGATGAACACAACAATGAAAATATGAGAAACCCTTGGATAGACAGTTCACCACAAAAGATGACACAATTGGTCAGTAAGGGCACGGAGAGCTGCTCCAGCACCCCGGTCACCAGGCTGCAAGGAAATACTGCTTCCAACTCAGGAGAACTTTCTTTCCTTCAGTTTTGGTTTTTAATGGAAGATACCAAGTGTTGTTTAGGATGCAGAAACATTGGAACTCTCGTCCAGTTTGGGTGGGCATATAAAATGACGCAGCCACTGGAGAAAGGAAATCCGGGGATCCTCAAAGTGGTGAAAGTAGAATGAGTGCGTTCTTGTTATGTGCCCCGAAGCCAGGCTTGACTTCCTGCGGACCCCCGTGTACAACTGAATGCAGCCCTCCCCAGGCCTGCACCATCCCCGTCAGCATGGCTCTGGTGAGCCTATTGTGGCAGCCACACGGACAACTCTATCTCCTTGAACATCTTTCTCTTTTCTGCCGGGCCTCTGGTTCCTAAGTATGCGATGTCCTCCTCCAGGCACTGGTCGCTTCTGGTCACACGTGCCACATGTGTAAGAGGAGGTCTTGAAATCTTTGCTCAGGCACCTTCTAGCTGCACTTCTAAAAAGAACCCCATGGAATACAAAGAGCAGATGCATGTCTATTATTTTCCATCAACACCATAAATCCACAGGTGGATTTCTTCCTTTTTCCGTATTCAGTGTTCAGCCTTCACAGGAACATCCTGTTGCCGTCAGGTGTCATCGAGTCGGTTCCCACCCAGGACAGCAACCTGTCTGGCCCTGGGCCGTCCACACAGTCGTTCCCATCCTTGAGTCCACTGTGGCAGCCACCATGTCCGTGCAACTCGCTGAGTCTTCCTCTTCCTTCAGTGCCCCTCTCCTTTACCAAACTTAATGTCCTGCTCCAGGCATTGATCTCTTTTGGCAACACGTCCACGGTATGTAAGATGAAGCCTAGCCATCTTTGCTTCTAAGAAGTACGCTGGCCTTACCTCTTCCGGGACAATTGTGTCCTTTTAGCAGTCCGCAGTCCTTTCAGCGTTCTTCGCCAGCACCACATTCAAATGCTTTGATTCTTCTTTGGCCTCCCTTATTCAAAGTCAACTTTCATGTGCATAAGAGGCAACGGAAAATACTGTGGCGTGGTTCAGGCACACCTTCGTCCTCAAAGTAATGCTCTTGCTTTTCAATATTCTAAAGAGGACTAAAGCCTCTTATCTCTTGGCTGCTGTGAGCAGTGACTGTGGATTCAAGCAAGACAAAAATCCTTGATAATTTTGACCTTTTCTTCATTTAATTAGGTCCAGTTATGAGGGTCTTAGTCTTCTTTACAGTGAGCTGAAATCCATACTGAAGGATGCAATCTTCAATCTTCATTCAGCAAGTGCTTCAAGTGCTTCTCGCTTTTAGCAAGCAAGGCTGCGCCATCTGTCTATTGCAGGTAGCTAACAAGCCTTCCCCCAATCCTGATGCCACATTCTTTTTCACGCAAGCCAGCTTCTCTGATGATTTGCTCAGTACACAGATTGAATAACTGTGATGAGAAGGTGCAACCTGGCACACTTTTTTCTTATTTTAAACCGAGCAGTAGGCCCTTGTCTTGTTTGCACAACTGCCCCTTGATTCATGTACAAGTCCTGCATGAGCACAATGAAGGGTTCTGGAATTCTCATTTTTCTCAAGATTATCCATAGTTAGTTATGATCCCCCTAGTCAAATGTCTTGGCACAGGCAATGAAACACAAGTAAACATCTTCCTGGTGTTCTCTGCTTTCAGCCAAGATCCATCTAACGACATCAGCAAGATTCCTTGTTCCAAGTTCTCTTCGGAATCTGGCCTGAACCAGCTCTCTCGCAGCTCCCTGTCAATATACTGCTGTAAACCGCTGTTGGATGATCTTAAGCAAAATTTTACTTTTATGCGTTATCAGTGATATTGTTCTATAATTGGAACATTCTGTTGGGTCATCATTCTTTGGAATGGATGCAAGTATGGGTCTTTTCCAGTCAGTTGGCCAAGTAACTATCTTCCAGAATCTTGGCATAGACAAGTAAGTGCTTTCAGTGCTGGTTGAAACATTTTGATAGGTGGTCCATCAATTCCTAGACCCTTGTGTTTTGTTGTTGTTGTTGTTGTTAATGCTTTCAGGGCAGCTTTAACTTCTTCCCTCAGTACCATTGGCACTTACTGACATGTCACCTCCAGAAAGGATGGACTGTTGAGTAGTTCTTTTTGATAAAGTGATTCCGTGTATTCTTTCTACCTTCTCTTGATGCTTCCTGCCTCATTCAGCATTCTGCCCATACAATCTTTGAGTGTTGCAGCTTTTTCTTTAC
This sequence comes from Nesogale talazaci, assembly GCA_004026705.1. Classification (NCBI taxonomy): domain Eukaryota; kingdom Metazoa; phylum Chordata; class Mammalia; order Afrosoricida; family Tenrecidae; genus Nesogale; species Nesogale talazaci. The sequence goes on along the minus strand of PVJH01007607.1, from coordinate 38,351 downwards.
TTCTTTCAGTGTAAGATATCATGGGCATGTTTTCCTTATTGGTATTCTAGCTCTAGATCTTTGCACATTTCATTATAACATTTGACTTTTGTCTTCTTGAGCTGCCTTGGAATTTTCTATCCACTTCATTGACTTCATTATTCCACGTGCCTCAGCTGTGCTAAGATTAAGAGCAAGTTTCAGAGTCTCTTCTGATATCCACCTTGATCGTTGGCCTCTTCTTTCCCATCTTTTAAAGTGACCACTGGCTTTCTCTATGAATGACCTTCTTGATGTCCTCCCACAACTCATCAGGTCTTCTGCTCTTAGTGTTCAATGTATCAAATTTGTTCTTGAAGCTTCAGTAGGATGTATTTTTTCTCTCTCCATGGGTTTGTTTTAATTTTATTTAGCTTTATCATGAACTGACAAATGAGTGATTAATGGACTGTTCTACAATCAGTCCCTGGCCTGGCTTTAGCTGTTGATATATATTGGGCTTCTCCATTTTTTCTTTCCATAGATGTAGTCGATCTGATTTCTGTGTACTCCATCTGGAGAAGTCCACACGTGTGACAGTCCAAGCAGCTTGGTTCTGGTGTAGTGACAGACATGGAGACAAGAGGAAGAGAATTAAGGACATAAGAGTAAGTCCATCCACCTCGAGATAGTTGATTGCTTGACAAAGGCACAAAGCACATTAAATGGAGAAGAGGTTGACTGTTTTAAACAAATGATGCTGGAAAATGGGATATTCATTTGCAGAAAGATGAAACAGGACTCGTATCTCACACTATATACCAAAGCAGACTCAAGGTTAATCAAAGACCTGAATGCAAAACCTCAAACTATGAAGAAAACCCATGAAACAACAGGGCTGAACTTTTTTCCTGGATGTGTTGAGTTGTTTCTGACTCATAGGAACCCTAGTAGGCAGGCCAGAAGTGCCCTTGTGGGGTTCCGAGCCTGTGGCTCTTGACAGGCATAAACTTACCATCTATATTGTTTTTTAAAACACTATTTGCCACGAACGAGTCATTGTTCTTGCAAAATTCTTTCGTGTGATCTCATGTCATTTCTGTCACCAAGGCCATATTTTCCAATGACGGCTCCTTCTTCTTTGTTTCCAACTTCCACATTCCAGTCACCAGTAATCATCAATGCATCCTGACTGCAGTGTGATTGATGCTACATAGACTGCAGACATTGGTAAAACTCTTAAATGTCTTCATGCTTGGCATGAGTGGCTGGTAAGTAAATTTGGATAGTTGTCTTTTAAAGCAATCTTCCTGATAGACCGTTAGATAATGTGCTATCGTTGATAGAGTTCTGCTCCAAGATGGATCCTGAAGTGTTCTTCTCGATGAATACGACGCCCTTACTCTTCAGTTGGTCATTTCTGGCGTAGTCGGTCATGTGATCGTTCGATTCAAGATGGTCAATTCCAGTCCATTTCAGTTCATTAATGTTTAGGATATTGATCTTTAAGTGTTCCATTTCATTTTGTGGAACTTTCACTTTTCCTAGAATCTTCCAATATTGTGTACATTCCATATTTTGATTACTGATGGATGTTTGCAGCTGCTGCTTCTCATTTTGAGTTATGTTGCAGCAACAAACGAAGGCTCTGAAAGCTTTATCTCATCCACATCACTTCATGGAGGATGTGTCTCAATTAGTCTTATTTCAAGTGTCCTTCAACCCAAGGCGCTTATCTTCTGGCCCTACACCCATCAGTATTTTACTCCTATTCATAAGGTTTTTCAGTTGGCATTGTTTTCAGAAGTAGACTGCCAGCTCTTTCCTTCTCAGTGCCCCTTACTCTGGAAGCTTGGTAGAAACCTGTGCTGGAGGGGTTCAAGTAGATAATGTAGACAAATGTAGCAACATGTATACAAATATGCTTAAAATAAATGTTGTATTAATTGTATTAAATGATGTATTAGATGTATGAACCCCCAACAAAAATCTATATTAAAAAAAAAAAGAAACCTGTGCACCATGAATGACCTTGCTGGAATTAAAAATACTGGTGATATAGTTTCCAGCATCATAATAACACATAAATACTCCAGTATGACAAACTAACAGATGAGTGGTGGAGAATTACCATATGAACCAGCAATTCCACTCTGAAGAGTGTACTCAAAGAAAAAAAAGAAAGCGGGACTCAGATACATGTACATCCATGTCATTGCAGCATTATCATAATAGCCAAAAGGCAGAAATGACCCAAGTTTCCACTTGCAGATAAACTGATACATAAAATTTGGTGTGTGTGTATGCATGCATACACATATACAATGTAATACTTTTCATCCATTAGGGGACTGTTGATACATACTATACAATATGGATGAACTGTAGAAACCTTATAAATAAGTCAGATATTAAAGGACAAATATTGCATTCTCCCACTTATATGAAACATCTTAACCCATAAAAACCCATTGTCATTGATTCCATTCCAGTGCACAGCAGCCCTGCCGGACAGAACAGGTCTGTGTCATAGGACTTCCAAAGCTTTTGTGGGCAAAAGACGGTGCGTGTGAACTGCCAGCCTTTAGGCTGGTAGCTGACCTTTATGAAAGTCTAGGATAGGTAAATGCACAGAGACAAAAGTTTATCCCTGGTTCCCAAGGGCTGGGAAGGGGAATGGGAAGTCATTATTTGAAGGATACTGCTTTCCTCCTTCCTTTCTGGGTGATGTGAACGTTTTGAAAATCAACAGTGTTGAAGGCTGCACAAAATGATCAAGGTAACGAATGTCACCAAACTGTACACCTAAAAAGGCATTAAAATAGGAATTGTGCATTGCACACACATTATGGTGTTACACTTTTAAAATTAAAAAAAAAATTTTAGGCATCACTGCCCTCTGGTGGTGGGAGTGGAGGTCCAGCCTTTGCTCCTGTGGAGCTGGAATTGAACCTCCATCCCAGTGCGCTGCAGTCCCGTGCACAACCACTACGCCACCGGGGCTCAGCCCTATGGTGTTACACTTTAAAAGAAATGGGGGTGGAGAGTTTAGAGGGGAGTTCGGAGTGTAGGCAGGCAGGGGTGAAGAAAGGCAACGGGGCAGGATGTATCTGGTTGTCTTGGGGCAGAGAAGCACACCCAGCTCTGGGCTCCCGCAAGGCTCCTCTCAGGTCCTCCAACCTGACTGCTGCAGTGTGCCCCTGGGTCCTGGCCATCATCCCTTCCCAGAGGGATGGGTGTCATTCCAGAGCAGGCAGGCGGATCTGGGAGCCAGGGCCACCCTCCAAATACCCCGGAGAGCAGAGCAGAAGTGCACCCTGCCAGTCTTTGCCAGGAAGTCCGGGAGGAGTTGCCTGGTCAGCAGTCCAGGGAGAGGAGGTGCCGAGGCCTGCGGGGGTTTGGCCAAGGGCAGTCTCTGTAATGTCAAGGTGCCAGGTAGATCTCCAAGGAGCAGGAGTCAGAACACAGGAAGTCTGCACCTGGAGGTCCGTGACCTCCCATTGATGAAATCCACTCTGCGCCTTCATTTGGAGAAGGGTGAGGGTCTGTGGCCTACATTCTGTGTACTGCCTCTGTGGGGACACAGCCAGGTCACAGGAGGGGAAAGCCAGGAGGATCCAAAGCAGGTAATGTGAAAAGTGGGACATCAGCAGGAGCAGCAGCAAATCTCTCTCTGGCTGCACTTTTGCTCTGGCCCAGAGCCTCAGGGATATGACCCTGTGGGTTGCTATGACAACGAAACCTCATCTGAAAAAAGACAAAGGCCAGTAGCACTCTCTGCCCTTTACTGAGTCAGGATGAAGGGGGGGAGGCGGGGGGGGGTACAGAAAGGTAAGATTGATGGTGGGGACTCATTCTTCTAGGTCTGTAGGCCTCTGGGGAGTCACCACAGCGGGGGACCTACCACATGCCAAGGGAGAGGCTTAGAATCACCCAGGTGAAGGGCCTCTCAGGCAGGGAGGGCCAAGTACTTTGTAACCTCCTGATCTTTGTAAGTGTAAGTCAGGATTATGGCCCCACGTTATAGAAATGGGGGACTGGATTAATGAGAGAAAGAAATGGTGCAAGCCAGAATTCATCGAGTACTTATCTGATACCAGTTAGGGAGTAAATTAGGGAGCCCTGGTGGTATAGTAGTTACACACGAGGCTGTGGTCCCCATGGCCGGCAGCTGGAGACCACAGCAGCTCTGCAGGAGAATGAGTGGGCCTTAGTCTGCCCTGAACAGTGACAGTCTCGGAAACCCAGAATGAGTCAGCATTAACTGGATGGCAGCGGATTGGGTTTGGGGTTGGCGGTGCAGTGGGCAGCACAAAGTCAGCAGTTCGAAGCCACCACCTGCTCCACGAAAGAAAGAGGAGGAGGCTTTCTGGTCTCTTTTTCCTTTTTCTTCAAACACCTTTGTCAAAGGTTTTTTAATTCTTTTTAACAGCTTTATTGGCTTATAATTCACATACCATACAATTCATTCATTCAATGGTAATAAAAAGAGTTGTACAGTCATCATCACAATCCATCTTAGAAAACGTCCTTCTTCCTTATGCTTGCAGTTATTCACTCCTTAGTTAAAGGCTTTGTGGCAGACAGGCAGGAGGGGTCTTTCTTTCTTTCTTTTTTCCACAAGTGGAACATCTCATTTATTGAAAAATTTCAGACCAGTCATATGGAAGGCAGGCAGCAAAACTAAGAATGGATTCTATCTGGCACCGGACAGGCAGTTTCCCAAATTGATGTGGGCCATTATCTGCTACTTCTGCCGCCTGGGGAGGGTGCGAGGGCCAGGGGAGACCCACAGGCTGGTCTCCCCCCCCCCCCCCCCACCGGCATACTGTCTGTGTTCATCTGTTCTCTTAACGCATCTTGGAAACCCTCGAGGTTGTTCTGCCCCCTCTCATGGGGGTCTCCGTGATTCAGAATCGACCTAATGGCCCTTAAGCTTGTTTTTGTTAGTTTCATGGATTGAATTATAACCCCCCAGACAGCCCCCCAACATGTGCTGGAGTCCCAATCCCTCTGCCCATGAATGCACTGCCATTTGGGAATGAGGGTCTTAGTTATGCAAGTAGAACAAGGTCAGCAGAGAGTCTTCAAACCCAGGGCTCTTGAGAGCTGGAAAGAGCACATTAGACACAGGAGGAAGCCAGGGCAGATGGGAGTAAGAGAGAGGTCACCTGGAAACCACCAGAAGACCAAAGAGCCCCCATGTCATGAAAGCTGGGATAAGTATATCTGCCCCAAGAACCATCAGAGAGAAAGCCCTGAATCCAGACTTCTAGGCTCGTGAACTGTGAGAAAATTCCTTTCTGTTCTTTAAGATCATCCACTTGTAGTGTAATTAGAGCACCACCAAGACACTTAGACCATTACCAGATTTGGTTCCGTATAATAGACTATTCTCAGAATGGTAATAATAGCCCCCTTTTTTGATGATGAAATTCAATTTCGGAGATGCTACATAAATATCCAAGTTCACACAGAAGAACCGAAATCTGCACTCAGAGGTAGCCCTCAGCTCAAGAAATGGACATCGGTTTAATGACCCTGGGAAACAGGCCAGCATCTAGGACTGGTGCCGAGGAGGCGGGGCCCTCCCCCCGCATGTGGACTGTGCTCCTCTATCTCTTCCCCCTCCTCCTCCGCCCTCTCCTCCTCCCCCTCAGGGACGACCCGCTCTAACCCCAGCAGGGTCGCTACTCATCTTGAGACCATTCTTACCAGCACTGACAGTGATGGCCTCCAAGAACTGATCCCTCCACGAATGGGTTCCCACAACCAAAGCCAGATTGGTCTTCTTGATCAGTTTGTCCACTGTATTCTGCCAAAGAGAGAAAAAAAAAACAACCTTGGAACTATGAGGTTAGAATGCTCAGAACCACTGGGGAACTTTGCACTTTGTAAGACTAATGGAGGGACCCAGTGTGCTTCCCGGAAGTTCCAAAAGTTCTGCAGGGAATGGTCTGGGGTAATAACTTAGAATCCATTATTTCCCCCCTCTTCTGTGGCTTTAATTTTGGACATTAGATTATGGGCGTAATTTACGAGAGACATCTTGTCCAGTAGTAGAGGGTTTTAGTACCGTTCTTTTGGAAATATACAGTAATGATGATACAGTTCATGATGATGACACGGTTTGTTTCCATATCCTATGGTCTATTTCTTTCCAGCATTTCTATGAGGCACAAATGGCTGCAATTATCCATTCCATTATGCAAGTGAGAAACCGAGGTCCAGGATAGGTTAAGGGGTGTGTGCAGCTTCCACTTCACAGAGTCAGTGGGGGAAGTAGGACAACACTCCCCGTCTTTTGCCTCCCTCCCCCTTTGCCATTAGAGCTCACTGATGGCCTGACCTTGAACTCAAAGGACTCTTCAATGATGACCTCTAGTTTTGGGTGTTCACCCAATATTGGCTTTCCCATCTCTGCTATTCTCCTGGCCTCTTCTTCCTCCACAGTCAGCTTCCTGTCCGTCACCTCTGCAACAAAACAGAATCAGACTATCTTTAGCAGACTCTCCATTTCCAAGCCATCGGAAGCTTAGAGGGTTAGGGGTGGGCAGGGGAACAGGAATGATAGCACGTGGGAATGGGAATTTGGTGTCTCTTTTGGTGCCTCTGCCTATGAACTTCTGAGAACTCTTTGGCCATTAGATCATGGGAAGGATCCTGGTGGGCCAGGGATAAGCATTCTTTAGGTGGACAACCTGACTTAACCATCTTCAAAACAAACAAACAAAGCCAAATGAACGCCTCACCATTGGTGTGATGGTGTAGAAATCGGGGACCAAAGTAAAGTCTCCACCTCTAACTATTTTGAACCACTCGGGCTGACTACCAACCAATTCCACTACTTACTGTAGAGCCCTTGATAGGAAGTAGAGAATCACACTTAACCCAAAGAGAGTATCCCCTGACTCCCATGAACACTTGTTTCCAACCGTGTTGGCATCATCCCATCTATGCAGAAACAGAAAGGACGTTTCTAGAAATAACTAGATTTCATACAGGTGAGGGTCATCCTCACAACGAGAAACTTGGAGGTATTCTCCCAAATCTTGATGGTGATCCAGTGAAAGATGCGCATGCTTCCTTTTAAAACAAAAAACCAAACAGACCACAGCCACGTTTCCTTTGGAATACAAACAGTTGCTCAGAAACACAGCATCATCAAGTTCGTTTCCAGGTTCCGTCTCGCCCCTCTGTATGTGGACTCCATTGTCTTTGGTACCATCTCCCGGTGAACAGCTACAGACACGCCCTCCTTTGCTTGTGGAGTCCAATTTAAGGCCACTCCACCATGAAGATGTGTTTTCAGGAGGAGAGTGAAACAAGAGATTGGATCTTTTTATTCCCCTCTGATTAGAAAATTGCTCTTGGCCGCCTGTTTCTTTCAGAGCTCATTTAAACAACTTTCCATCCAAGTCCACATTCTCACATGAAATTAATTATTTTACTCAGCTCCTTAATTGCTTTTATTCCACACGGCGAATGTCTCTGAGGAGTCTTCTATTCTTTGAATAATCTCAAGGACAAAATGGGCCCAGCAGAGGCCAAGCGGATCTTCTGTTTTCTCTCGTTTGGGAATTGGTAATGCCAGGGAAGGGAAGACAGTAGGGCACTTGAGGTGGCGAGGAAAGGAATTTACCAAAATGTCAGTAAGTCACAGGTACCAAGCAGAAAACCTAAATATAAGAATTGTCTCCGTCGGCATGGAGATGGTCAATGAGTGTGTGGAGGGTGCCAGGATGGCTGTTTCACTCAATGTTTCTGGCACCCACAGAAGGCAAGTCCAAGATCTCGGGAGCTGTCCGTGGTTCTATCTTCCCTTGAGTGGCAGCGATCCCGTTCAGAAACCACTCACTGTTCCACACGTATCTGTGTCATTCTTTGGATGTTCACGTCAGAAGACGCCCTCTATCAGCCCGACTCCAGTCAATCCATGGAATCTCAGTGTGGCATCAGTTAATTCTGAAGATAAGTCCGGGGGGAGGGGGGAGACAGGGAGGGCTTGGCGACACGAGGTATCTTAGAAGTCAGTTATACGTCATTCGCAGAGAAGCGATTTGAGAACAACACACGGGTTCCACAAAAGCACGGCACTCTCCTGTCCTCTCACTGCAGGTTTGGCAATATCTTACCATGTCTCTTCTCATAGCGACAGTATTAGTCCAACCTTCTCACTCCAGGTACTCCTTGCCATACTTTACATGTGCCACAAAGGCACTACAGCCAGCTGCCCGGTACAAATGTACTCCTCTAATCCCTGGTCTAGCTATCGATCGGTACTATATATCCCTCTGGCAGGCTATTGATCCATTTATTGGCATGTCTAATATTCCGCAAAAAATCTTTGACAAATAACCAATCCTTTGACAAATAACCAATTCTATACTTTTAGATCTCCCACAGCCTTACAGAGGTATTTCCTCCCCTCCACCCAAACGATTGAGCCATTTGCCTGTAAAACAACTCTGACATAATGTCTTGGTTGGGCAACAATTTCTGTCTCTTGTCTGTTATTGTGGTAAACATACTTGTGAAATCAAAGAGGCTGGTTTGTTGAAAGAATATGTGTCAGATCTAAAAGATTAGGGTGACACTAGCCACTAGTAGACCCGACTTCTCCAAATTTCAAGTTCAGAGAGTAAATGATAGATGATCTTATGTGATCCTGATATTCAGATTGATGTGCATCAGCATTGAAAAAATTCTCAGATATAGGAATAAGAGGGGAAGAGAAAGAAAATTAGAATAGAAACTAGTAAATTGTATGAGAGGGTGAACAAATATTGAAAGAATCAAGAACTCGCCACACAGACCAGACCAGGTTATGACAGTCCCATAGACATTCTCAGAGAGAAGCCCAAGGAGGCAGCCAGTGTCCTTATTCTCAAGCCTCTGAACTTGGTGTGGCTCATAATGAACATATTACTCTCCACTCCTCACTAAAATGTTCACTGTGTTTGCTTCTCCACCCAGAAAAACCAGAACAAGACTCTGAGATGTTCCATGGATTTAAAAGGGCTCCTGATCAAGGAACCCCACATGAAAAGCTTACAGATCAAAATAGCTAGGACAATCTACCCCCTTTTCTCATTTTAGTCTAGCGTGGTATTTTTGCAAGTATTAAAAGTATAAGAAACAACAACTCGCTGTCATTGAATCATTTCCAATTCAGTGACCCTATATGGCAGTGGGTTTCTGATACAGTGACACTCTTAATAAGAGTCACTATTGTAACTGTGTGTATGTGGTTGGTGGAAGATGATAAGAGTTGTAATAAAGGAGCTTAAGTACTTTCTAAGTGAGAGGATGACTGATGTAGTTAGGGAAAACCCAATGCTAGAAAATCAAGACTCTAAGTTTTGTTTTTACGAAGACGAAGACATAAGGGACACACACACACACACACACACACACACACACACACACCCAAGGAGGCAAATGCACTATGTACACTGCCTTTCCCTAAATCCAAGAAGGAGTCTGTGTGACTTTGAATAACACTAAAATTTTTAAGATGTTTGACCTCTTAAATGGCCTTTAAGACAGGTCAATAATAATTTTGAATGAACTGATGAAATGCAAGACAGCCTTCTAAAACTGAAAAGTCTTAGGTACCCCATTATATTATAGTTTTGCTGAATACATTGGACATGATTTCTTTTGGGGTTTTTTGGACATGATTTCTTAACTACTCACAAAGTTGGAAGTTGTTTATGATTAAATTACATACAGGGAATTGTACTCCCAAAGAAGGTACATGTCCTACACAGAACATGGATTCTCTATGAAGATACGTTTAAAATGAATTCCCTAAAATTTCTATTTCCAGCAAAAAACATTGTCCCACCCACCATAACATCCTATTACTTCTTATTTTTCATAGAACATATGGTTTTAAGGACCCATGATGAATGAACCAAAATTCTAGCCATTCAGTTCTTAGCTGTGATAAGAGAGATGGTACCTAGGATCAGTAAAATTCCAGATTCTTTGAAAATTGCTTTTCAAGTTCTCACAGGAGCTCTTTGATCCCTGGAAATCAAAGTATTTTCTTTCAGGTCCCAATACAATCCTATTAGCCAATTCTAGCCCCTCATCTTCTCGTTCTCCACAACATGAGCTGATGAATGAATCCAGACTCAGGAGAAGCTTGATCTCCATCTCTTTGATAAGTTTAATTCTTGTGTGCCCTCCTAGGAAGGAACTGCTATAATGTTGCCACCTCTATTGAAAGAAATCATGCTGGAGGAAGTGTCTACTTCCTCATGACTACTTTAAAATGGGAAACAAAACCCAGGCTTGAGGAGATTGTATCAGGTTCGCCCAAACCACAGTTCCTATTAAGCCAATCCAACGACACTGACGGGTTTTTAAGGCAAAATCATGGCGCTGGCAAGAAGTGTTAAAGAGGGAGCTAGATACCTCTTACCTGGAGATAACAGGAGCGCTGTTTGCAAGTGGATACCAGACAAGGGGAAGAAAGAAAAGGAAAGAACATTAAGAACCCATCTTAAAAGTGTCCCTCGGCATTGTGCTCGCTGGCAGCTTAAGGAAGCGGTGAGCCCAGCCGTTGAGAGCGATGCGGCTGCATGCAAAAGGCAGCAACATTTGGAGCATGCACAGCTGCAGCTGCAGTCGCAGCAGAAGCAGCCGCAGCAGCAAGAGGCGGGAGTGGCTGGAAAGGCTGCCGTGCACCTCCGCCCGGCCCTGTGATCACAAGAGCGTGGTGGACATCTTTCCCTGGGACCCAAGGGCTAGGGATGGCGGACTGAGGGCTGACAACAAAGTCAATGGCGCATTGAGAGCTTCCAGCTTAGCCTATCTATTCTGCAGAGAAGGAAAGAAAAATCCAGTTGCCATGACAACTGTGTAGCTAGAACAAGAGTAGCTGGGTCTCAAGGGGTGAATAAGAGACCATGGGACTTGAATGGGAATTCAGAGCACTTGATAGTAGTGTGCCAGAGCAGGACTGTGCTCAAGTCCACATCTTCAACTTCTAAACTCACAGCAGATCGTGCAGCTGCCCAGTGCCCATAAGGTGTCGGCCACCCCACTGACTTCCTAGCTCAGGGTTGGTGATTGTTTTATTTCTCCTTTTAAGAAAAAAATCACTCACTGGAAAAGTAAGCTGTATAAAAGTTCTCCTTGACTATTTCATCTTTCCGATAGTGATATTCAGGTGGTCTAGGGACGTGATTCTGGCTCCCCAGTGCTTAACAACGGGCCTGCACTTAGCCGGTTTTCAATGAAGATGGTTATCTGTTGCCTATTTGGGTAATGGTCCTTTTCATCATCCTGACAGGTGCTGCGTCTCCGGAGGGTAGTCTTTTTATCGCAAAAGGGCAGGAAAAGCCATAGTCCAGACATTCTGAACCAGAGACACTGTCACACTGAAAGGTCTGCACGGAAGCATGATGACAAATGCAAGGTCCCTCTCTGGACTTGGTGGCTGAGTTAAACACAACCTCCACATGAATTGTCTCAGCTCTGATTCCTCTCCTAACCCTTGGACTTGTATTTCCAGTAAACTATTTTAGATACCAAGAACTCAAATCCAACTTTCTCGGGCCTGTCACCCTGACACTTTGATGGCGTTTTGTGCAGCCCCTCCTCCTCTGGCTTTTCTCCCACAACGTCTGGAAATAGGCGACCCTCTTCCTGGCACAGCTGCTGACCGATAAGAGACTGTTGTGGGAGGCAGGGGATGCGTGAATGGTGTCTTCTAAGATTTTCTGGGAGTGCAACTCGTGTCTGCTTTCCATCACCTTATATTCAGAGCGGCTAGATACATGTAGATCCAGAAGTTGGCGCTGAATGCTTTCTGGTCTCTCGCATCTAGATTTCCGAGGTGGGCACAACAGGACTCCATGGATTGGTTGTTTCACTTGGCTGAGACAGGTGAATAGTGAGCCAGAGAGCTTATTCATCCTGCTCCTTGCACAGGTCTGCATGGAAGAGCCCCACTAGCCTCCAAGGTTGAGAGATCTCAGCACATCGGGAGTCTCTTCTCCAATGGTCCGTACTGCCCTGCTTTTATACTCAGAATACCCAGTTCCCCTCTAGAGCAAACAGAGGGCTTACAGTCGGTGCAATTGCATCGTGCACACTGTTTCCATGAATCCAAGACACATGGGTTGGAGAATTGCAGGGAGGCCAGCTTTGAGTGCCACAGTACCCCATGGATATTATTCCTGCTGAGAGGAGCTGGAGCTGAACTTTCCCCTGCCAGAGTCCAGTGGGAGTCCTTTAGCCTGCTCAGATCCTCCAGCAGAGGCTCAGTGAGTAGCTGGAAACATCGGGACAGCTGATTGGAGGGAGTCCGTGCATGTGGAAATAGGACCAATCCTTTTCTCATTGCTTTCCTGTCTGACCTGAGGAATTTGGCACCTCTGGCCAGGCTCTAAGAGCCTTAACTCTGCTTTGTGTTGCTTTCAGAATTGACTTTGCGATTCCAGGACCCACTCCATTCCAGGGCAGCCATCTCTTTGATTCCCTTCTTTTCCCCTGTCTCCCAGCTCGTCCAGAACTTACAACCCTCGACTTTGAAGCCAGTTTTCTTGGCCAAGTCTAGAACCTCCTATTTCAAATTCAGTTTCCGCCTCCCCCCTTAAAAATGCAAATGCCGTTTCGACTGCACAAAGGCTCCCACTCTGAGAGCCTGAGACTTCCTGATGAGTGACCACACAATGCAATTTCCATTGTCCAGTCTCTCATTCTGAGAACAGCAGGGAATGCGGGAAATCAGGTAGAGTTTCCATTTGATTCGGAGTCTAGACAATTGGGTTCCATAGACTTTCACCTACAGTCTAATGCCAAAATAGGAGAAGAACTCAAAAAGACTGAAAAACAACTCGACAGAGGACAGAAAACCAAAAACTGCTATTGAGGCCATCAGATGGGATAGGACTGCCCTATGAGTTTCCAAGACTGAACACTTTTTTTACAGGAGAGGAAAGCTTTGTCTTTTTCCCATGGAGCGGTTGGTGGTTTCAAACTGCCGACTTTGCATAACCACTATGCCACTTGGGCTCAGGGGATAGAAAAGGAGGCCATAAAATGGACACATTCCTAGTGGGTCTGTCTATCCTGGCGTCTTGGTCACTGAGCAAATAGAGATAAGGTCTATCACACAGACCGCCTGCTAAAGTCCTAGTCTGCTCTCTCACTTCCTCCTCTAGGCCTAGATTTTACCAAGACTTAGGGGACACCTTCTTGAACAAAGAGTCCAGTGCAGAAATAACGGTATCCTCAAGCATGGAGTGGTCATAGGCTTTGCTTCTGGGAGATATTTCGAAGGGCACAGGGCTTCTCTTCGGTCACACTCTGTCTTGTTGTTGGCAGAGGGTGTGTTGAGGAGGCAGAAAAGAAAACTTCCTTGTCGAGGTAATAAAAGTGAGGACTTCTGGATCCTTTCCAGAGCCGCACACAACCAAGCCATAGCTGTCCCGTTGATTCTGACCCATGGCAGACATTTTTATAAGACTCTCGATGCTGTTCATATTTGTACTGAATATTTATTTCAGCCGCCACGTGGATGGGGACTCGCAGTCACCCCAGTGTTGTGCTCATCTTTACAGTAGAAGACGGCTTCCTCGTTCTTGTGTAGTGTGGCTGGTGTGTTTGAGCGAGCATCTACCCTACAGTGCCACTGAGGAACTTGACAGAGCTGGCTTGCAATGGCCTTGAATGACTGTTGTATTCAACCAATCCCGAAGGTGCTGATAAAATGCACAGGGGAAGAAGGGGTGAGGCAGCACAGTGAATGGGACAATCTTGGGATATGATTCTTGGTGGCAGGAACAGGAGAAGTGGTAGGAATCGAATCTGAGAAGCAACAGACCCAGTTTTTCTCTTTCTTCCTATACTCCTCGGTAGTCAACTGATGGTACACCTTCTTAAGCGATCTTGGGAGAGACGAGCAATGGGAGATGGAGGGGGTTTCTGCTTTCAGATCACCAGATGTGACCATGCCAGCAAGGACTCAGGACTTAACAGCTTTGCAGAGCACTTCTTGATGCCAAGGAGCATGGAACAATAGCCTGGGCCAGAGACAACCTTGGATGTGTGGCTGTTGAGCCTGTTACATCTCCCCTTGAGGATAAGGCTTCATGCTGCCCCCTGTCATGTGAGCAGGAAGTATTTGCAGTGTGACTGCCCCTTGTTGACAAAAAGGTGGGGTTCCCCGCTTCAGTCTCCTGAGGCTTCTAGCAATGCATCCCCCTTGAAGGGAATTGGGAGTGCTCCCCAGCTGATATTTTCCAAGAGTATTCCTTTCCAACCCTACACCTATTCCTCCTGCACTTCCCAAATTGCGACGTACAACCATTTGTTTGAGGGGAAGGTGGTTTTCCTTCCATCTGTCCTGATGACAGTGCAATCAACTGCTGAAGAGGAATTCCTGGCAGGTCTTCCAAGATGCCCATCCTGAGTGAAGGAGCTGGCGAAGGCACTTGTCTGGATCCAGGCAGGATGCTCATGAGTGGACACCACACACAGACAGGCTTCAGAGAGCTGCCCAACACCTGTGTCTTTCAAGAAAGAGCTCCAACTAGACCACTGAAAGTACCCTCTCCTGCGGGAGGACCCCACATCCAACTTTGGTCCTATTCAATGGCTGTCATCTTTCAGAGTCCACTCACTCGGGAGATCTTCATAGCTGGGGTTCTTTCTTTCCTTTTGCACACACTCCACGTCCTCACCAGAGATGGCAGCAATGTAGCGAGAACAAAGTATCCGGCCTTGGCGTTGAAACAAGGGTAGCCTGGGATGGGCGCAAACACTAAGGGGGGTGATAGAATACCTCAGGCGTGTAGACTGCACAGCTCTCTCAGAAGCCAGCTCTCTGAAGGATCCTGACAATTGGGGCACTTTCCCATGCCATAGTCTACCCAACTGTGAAATAACCAGGTGAGACACTTACCTCCACAAGAGGGGTCTATGAGCCACTTTGCAAGGGACTAGCCTGCCAAGCGTTCAACGGAAGTTAGGACACAGCAGGAAACGGTTGAAGCATCACTGCAACAGGGTCTCCCCACTCCATCCCCGCTCCCCCAGACCCGTCCGCATTCAACCCAGGCTAGAGAGGGAAGGGTTGGGAGGGGAAGAAGGCAGGGAAGGGGCACGGGCATGCAGCACACCACATTCCTTTCTTTTTCTTCTCCTCCCCACCCACCAAGGAATTTTTCATCCATAGGGTTTACAGGAGGTGGGGGACAAGGGGGGAAGTGCAGGGGCAGTGACAATTGGATCACGGGAGCAAAATACAGGACTTAAGTTATGAAGGCAATGAGGTGTTGAGGCTACAGCACTGCCCAGAAGGTGGGAGAGGAGGACTGGGATGAAGCGAAGGCTAAGAAGGCAGAGATGATACCGAAACAGGGTGAGAGCGAGAATATAGGAGGGAAAAGAATTAAAAAGTCTGCTAGTCAAAAGGAGAAAGGAGGAGAAGGGAAGAAAAGGGGGGGGGCAGACAAAATATAGAGAGAGTTCCTTTTTTCTTTTTCTGTTGCTTTTCTGTTGGATTCAATTTTCTGTTTTTCTTTTCTTTTTTTTTTTTAAAAGAATCTCACACCTGATATTCCACGTTCCATCCATTTCGGTTCACCAAGGACAATGAAGAAATTCTCTTGCCTTTCGTATTCCTCCTCATCTACTATTTTAACCCTTACGGTTTTCCTGTAGGGACAACAAGAGAGAGAGTGTCGACTGGGTCGGTCGGGAGGTTGGGTCACCTGGAGCAGCCTTTCAAACCATTCCCCATCACTCTGGACACATGCACCCCAGTCCTGCCGCGGTGACTTCTGACAGGACTATGGTGGATTGTGTTGCTCTTACATTAAAAAAATTACATATATATATATGGTCCTGGCTTTCCTTGTCTCCTTGGTCTTAGTTGTTCTTATGATAGGGAAAGGGATCCAGGAGGCAAAGAAAAAGGGTTGGGGTTGGGGGCAAAGTCCAGGAGCCAGGAGGACAGGAAGGAAATGGGCAGGAAGGAAGAGGGAGTGGTGATGGTGGGGAGGAGTTGTTTTAGATCCTGCTGGTGGTTAGTAGGACAGGGTGGGTGGCAGCACATTCCACTGGGTGTCACATGGTAACAGTGGCCGTTCTTTGGGTTGCAGGTAAATTACTGGTCTGTTGGGAAGGACTGAAGACCCTTCCACAGCAGAAGATGTGGTCAACAGATCCCAAGTTCTGTTTCCCCTCCATGTGTCCATAGCCCCACCCCTTATGAGTCTCATACAGGAAATCATTTTAAGGCATTTTAAATTTATGAGGAATAGAAACCAGAGAGTGAGAGAGAGAGAGAGAGAAAGGAAGGCAGAATTCTAATCTCTTTCTTATCCTTGATCTAATCGGGCATCTGTCATGGGAAGTAAAATAAATATGTATTAACCACAATATGATATATGTATCCTTTAATATTTGCAGCTGATG
Source organism: Nesogale talazaci (assembly GCA_004026705.1). Classification (NCBI taxonomy): domain Eukaryota; kingdom Metazoa; phylum Chordata; class Mammalia; order Afrosoricida; family Tenrecidae; genus Nesogale; species Nesogale talazaci. The sequence continues at coordinate 21,953 of PVJH01007607.1, read as the reverse complement.
CATGCCTGGGAAAAAAACATGAACCAAATGATGCAAATCAAATTGAAAATCTCTTTCTTATTTTTATCAGGTGTCCTGAGACTGGCTCCCTTACATATTAATTAAAATGACTTGGAGAGACAGGGTGATAGAGGGTTCTGTTTCTGTTGACGGCATCCCTCCCCCAAGCAAAGTGTCTTTAAAAACCGTCATGTTGCAGGAAGCCAAGTTTCACTGAAAATTACTTCTCTCTCCAAAGACTGGCCCCTGACTAGCTCAGGTCACCTCCCCATGGAGAAGGCACTATCTGAACTGTGCAGCCTCTCCTGAAGCTTCATGGCATACAACGGTGACCAACGGGTCCCACGAGGGAAATGGGATCACTATTGTAGAGCTGCTTCCTTGGCCTGGACCCTAAATGCTCTCTAAAGGATGAAATGAAAGTGGAGAATGTCTGCTTTGATCCTTCTGATTGTCCCTCTTATGTTCTAGAGAGGCTTGGCTTTGCCATCTGTAAAGTGATTGACTGATTAGAGCCGATTCACTAGACACAGGATTTGCTGTGCACATGATATGTGTATGGGTGTGTGTGTGTGTGTGTGTGTATGTCTTTTACTGTGGCATTTTTTGTTACAGTTGTGCCCTCTCCTACTTTTGGTCCCTGTCCTTTTTCTTTACTCAGTGGACAAAAGACAAAGCTCACTGGCTGTCAAGAAGCAGTCTCTAGGACTTTTCTCTCCAGACTCTGGATCTGGAACCCTGGGACTACATTGAAGAGATGGACCTACCTTATTTTCCTGCTGTGAAGACAATTGAATGGGGATGGGGGTGCCTGAAGGACAATGACCTGCAGGAACATGATTGATGGGTCGATCGGCCCCTCCCACACCAGATCTACAGGGAAGTTCTCCTGACTCGGCCAGATCTACAGGGAAGGTCTCCTGACTTTCTACTTAGCTAAAGGCAAAAGCTCTGAGACAACTCAGGGACTTTTTCAAAAAGGGTTCTATCCACGTCAGGTTCCTCTTTCCCACTATACTGCATCTCCACCTGTATGTTTTTCATGGGGCAAGACAGAGAGGTCTTTGATCTAGACCTGGAACGCAAACCTGTACTTTCAACTCAATCAATGTCCAGTGGAGGGTTGTGCCTGGCTACCAGGGGTAGGGAAGGTTAGATGAGTCCTGAGGCCTAGTTGGGGCAGTGGGAGGAACTAAGACTTGAACTGAAACTCAAACATTGGTTCTCAACTTATAGGAAATATAAACTGAGCCCTGAGAAAAACTCCCTATGGAAGTTTGTCCCAAGACCCTACCATGACAGTTTCTCAGTATCACCTCCTGCCTGCTTCTGTGCTTTGTGGCTCTTTTCTTTGCTAAATGCTAAGTCATTCAGGTGAAGCAAAGGATCTCAAATGTGATGTTCTCAGGTCTTTGGCTGATATGTGTGTGTGTGTGTGTGTGTGTGTACATGCGTGTGCGATGTGTCTCTCTCTCCCCTCCCCCATCTCGACTCATTTCCCCATTCCATAAATTTACCATTGGTGCATAGGATCTCTCTTATCGATACCATGTGACAGGCTGGCAGGTGTTAGGATAGATTAGGGAGCAGAGTGAGGAAACAGAAATGGAAAGAGAGAGAAAAGAGCAAAGGAGAATGAGGAATCGGAGGAGAAACAAGGGAAAGGGAAATAGAGAAGTGGGAGAAACATGGCAGAGTCAAACAGCGGGGCACGAGAAGGAATCAGAAGAGGACAGGTTGACGTTAGTGTGGAGCACAGGGTACTACACCTTTCTGAAAACTCATATCCACCATGCGGGGGCCCATCATCTCAATGAAGTAATTCTTGTTTTTCTCATACGCCTCATCATCAATTACCTTGATGTGAATTGTTTTGCTGTGAATGGAAAAATAAGTATCATAAACAGGGAGCAGAATGAGGGCAAGCCAGCCAGGAGGAGACTTGGGAAGAGAAGGAAATGGTGAAAAGAGGCAGAAAGGTCAAAGTTGGCCCAGTACCAGATGGGCCTGCAGGGTCATGGCTGCCCTTGATGGTCCCTGCCCCACCCCCAGCCCGCCTCTTCAGCCCGGGCTCCTCTAGGGCGCTGTCTTCATGGTGTGGTCTGACTCCAGCACTTGATCAGCTCTCAGGCTTTGCAGCTACAGACTCTGGCTTCTGCGTGACCGTGAACAGATAATGGAGCTAATATACCAATGGGACCAATAAGGTTTCTACCATCCTGGAGCGGTTGAAAGAGTCCTCAAATAATATCCCTACAAAAAAGGGTCAGGTGTCCTGGTTTCTCACAATGCGTGTGTTCTTATCCTTGTTCTCGCTTTAAAAAATATCTGCTGATGTAATCTGAATGTTGTATTTCATAAAAAGGACAGAAGCAGGAGGGCTGTTGGAGACCGGTGGAGTCTCCCCCTGGCAACACCAGAACGTCCCTTCTCCATGGCAGTGACAAGCACAGGGTAGCCGGAAGGATCATCAGGTCCAAGTCACACACGCAGGAAGCTTACCATGACCAGACTCACTGGCATCCAGCCAAGGCTGACGCGCAGAGACCCCTGTGGGTTTCTGAGACTCTTCACTGTTTAAGGGAGTGGACAACCCAGTCTTTCTCCTCTGGAGCTGCCGGTGGCTTCGAACTGCTGATCATGCAGGTTGCAGCCCAACTCATAGCCACTGCACCATCAGGGCTCCCCCAGGGAGCTTCCAGTGGGTCTCCAAAACTACAGGGCTTAATATTTTCTACTTTCTTTTTGGTTGAGGTTTTTCCTCTGTTTTGGTTTGCCTTTACGGTTGGGTTGGTGTGCGTTTGTGTTTGTTTCTTCTTGGTTTTTTGTTTTGTATGATTTTCTGTCTATGCGACAGTAACTGATTAATGATGTAACACAGGGACATGGCAGGGAGGCTGAGAGCGGGGGAGAGAGGAGCTAACGACAATGAGTGTGAGAAAGGAGAAAATGACCTGAAACGGTTTGTGACTAACTAGGACTGAACTACTCAATCATAGACGTGTCAATCAGATACCAGTAAAACATTCCTAACGCTGTGAGCAAATGCTCCACAGATCAAAACTCCACATCTAAAAACAGAAGAAGATACTTGTACCATCATACTCACAATCTTTACTTGACCTGGAAGGTCTTCCTAGATCTTTCTCTAGGATTTCGGCAATCTCTACATTTCCAAGCTATTTCTTTTTCAGGAAAGCAGCCTGCTTTTGTTTTGTGGTATTTTAGTGTCTTTATTTCCTACCACAGTTCCTCATACTGTGGTGGCCTGTACGTTGCTGTGATGCTGGATGCTTCACTGGCAGTGTGTAAATACTAGCAAGGTCACCCAAAGTGAACAGGATGCCGCAGAGTATCCAGACTAAACATAGATGACAAAGAGGAAATCGGCTGTCCACGTCAGAGGATTGAACCACTGACACCCCTGAGGAGAGCACCGAAACACTGCGCGTTTCTGAGGACCCGATGAGCAGGAGCAGACAATTGTCAGAGCCAGTGTAAGATGAACCCTGCGGTATGACCGAGGCTTGCCCAGAGTAGAGCGGACCATAAAGACGCTGATGTGCTATTGCCTGCGGGAGTACAGCCATCCAGACTTTCATCTGTGGATGGGCAAGGACTCGGGAGGAGAAGAAACAGCTGCAAACACCAAGGAGTAATTAGGACCTGGAATGTGTAAAGGGTGACTCTAGCAAAATGAGAAGCCCTTAAAAATGGTATGGAATGTACACAGTTCATGATTCTAGATGTAGTCATCTGAAAAGGAAGGGTATTGACCCCTCTGAACCAGAAAATCATATGGTTTTCTGTGCCAGCAGGAACACAAGCAAGGGGCCTGGGGTGACATTCATCCAGCAAAAAGCCATATCAAGAAATGTCTTAAAGTGCAAGGTTGTCCGTGATAAGATAATGCTTATCCCCTGTACAAGGAAGTCCAATCAATACAATTATTGTTTAAATGTATGCACCAGCCACTAAAGGTAGTGATTCCCGAAATAAAGAATTGGACAATGTTTTAGTCTGAGATTTGTCAAACATGCCATCAAAATGCACTGATAATTATTGGCAATTAGAACGCAAAGGTTGGGAACATAGAGGATGGGGTGGTAGTTGGGAAATATAGTCTTGGTGATAGAAGTGAAGCTGGAGTTCTCGTGACAGAGTTTTGCAAGACCAACCACCTCTTCATAGAAAATATCTTTTTTAAACAACATATAAATTGACTGTACACATGGACTTCTCTGTATGCGATACACAGAAATCAAATTGACTACCTCTGGGTGAAGAGATGATGGAGGAGCTCACTATTTTCACCTAAAATGAGGTCAGAGGCCAACAGTGGAACAGACTGTCAATTGCTCATAGGCAAGTTCATGCTGAAGCTAAAGAAAATGAAAACAAGTCCAGAGAGCCCAAATGTGACTTCAAGTCTGTCCCATCTGACGCTTGAGAAGATCTCAAGAACCGATTTAACATATCGAGCACTAGTAAGAGAAGATGTGACGAGTTGTGCGATGACATCAGGGACATCGTACACGCAGAAAACAAAAGGTCACTGAAAAGACAAAAACAAGAAAGAAAAAAATCGACGTGGATGTCAGGAGACATTTTGAATCTCGTTCTTAACCTTAGAGTAGCTAAGCAAAATGGAAGGAATGATGCAGTCAAAAAGCTGAAAAGGAAATTACCAAGGGCAACTCTAGAAGACAGCATCAAATATTACAATGAAATGTGCAAAGATCTAGAGTTAGAAAACAAAAAAAAGTAGAAGACGGGTTGAGTCCCGGTGGTGTAGTGGTTGAGTGCGGGACTGTGGCCCACTGGCTTGGCGGTTCAAATCCAGCAGCAGCAAGGCTGGGTAGCTCCCACGACCACCAGACGGCAGTGATGCCACCCCAAAAAGCAACAAAAAAAAATAGTAGAAGACATTCAGCCTATTTTAAACCGAAATAACTAAATTAAAAAAATTCAAGCCTCAAGTTGCAATATTTAAAGAGTCAATGGATAAAATATTGAATGATGCAGGAAGCATCAAAAGATGATGGAAAGAGTACCCAGTACCAAAAAGAACAACTAGACATTCAACCAATTCAAAAAGCAGCATAGGATTACAAACCAATGGTACCAAAGGAAGTTCAGGCTGCACTGAGGGCATTAGCTAAAAACATGGCTCCGGCAATGGATGGAATACCATCTGAAACGATTCAACCACATGTGGAAGCACTGGAAGCACTCCCTCATCTATGTCGGGAAATGTGGAAGACAGCTACTTGGCTAACTGACTGGAAGATATCTGTATTTATACTGAATCATTCCAGAGAAGGTGACCCATTAGGATGCTCCAATCACAGAACAATAAAATTCATAGCACATTCATGTAGAGTTTTGCTGAAGAGCATCCGAAAATGGTTGCAGCAGTATATTGGCAGGCAGCTTTTAGAGGTTCAGGTTGAATTCAGAAGAGGACATGGAGCAAGGGTTATCACTGGTGAAGTCAGATGAATCTTGGCTGAAAGCAGAGACTATTAGAACGATGTTTACTTGTGTTTCATTGATCAGGTATTCAACTGTGTGAATCCTAAATTGGAGGAAGCTACGTGGATCAAGAGACAGTTGTGTGAACAAATTTCCTGGCATGGATGAGGGAGTGCTGCCAGTCCTCCAGCAGGTTGTTAAATCATTTCAAATGGCATGCCATCCATTGCTGGAGCCATGTTTGTATCCTGAGCAAATCGTCAGAGAAGCTGATGATATGAAGAAATATGCAGTATCAGGACCGGAGGAAGACTTATTAACAACCTGAGCTGAAATCAGATGACATCACTTTTTTCTGCTGAACATGAGGAGGGCTTGAATCACTTGCTGATGAAGACTAAGGACAGCAGCCTTCAATATAGATTACAGCTCAATGTAAAGAAGACCCAAGCCCTCCCCCACTGGACTAATAGTGAATATGATCAACAGAGAAAGATTAAAGTTGTCGAGGACTTCATCCTGCTTGGATCCACGATCAATGCTCACTGATGTCAAGACATCATCAAAAGATGCATTGCGTTGGGTAATCTGCTGCACAAGACCTTTTTACAGCACTGAAAAGCAAGGATACTAGCTTGAGGACTAATAACCAAGCCATCGTATTTTCATTTGCCTCATATACATGTGAAAGTTGGACACTGAAGAAGGAAGAATGAAGAAAATTGAAATATTTGACTTACGGTGTCTCAGAAGGAAGAATGAAGAAAATTGAAATATTTGACTTACGGTGTCTCAGAAGAAGTACAGCCAGAATGCTCCTTAGAGGCAAGGATGGTGAGACGTAGTCCCCTTACTTTGGGCATCCCATACTTTGGAGAAGGCTTCATGGTTGGTAAGGTAGAAAAAAGAAGGCAGCCCTTGGTGAGCTGGTTTGACACCGTGGTTGCACAACGGCAATGGCGAGAATGGCGCAGGCCAGGATGGTGTTTGATTTTGTTGGACACAGGGTCTCTGTGAGTCCGAACGGACCGGGGGCACCTAGCAATATCATCTCCATTTTACTTGTTGCTATTTCCTGGGATATCTTCCTCTACCCCTCTACCGTGACTTTTTGGCAAACAACTACTACTTCTTTGAGATGGAATGTGAATACATTCTTTTCAAGGGAAACAAAATGAACGAACGAGGATGCATGCCTATTTCGCTTCTGCAACCCCAAGGTATACGGGCTGGATCACACTCATTCTAGGAAGCTCTGAATGGTGATGCACTTGTCAGCCATGCAATTAGCTGGTGAGTAACACAATTCTATTTTTATGCCCACGCTGTTGTTTTTGTTAATATAAATGCTTAAATATGAAGTCATTTCAATAATCTGTCTTTTATTTCTTCCTTTCGTCTTTCAATATTATGGGGGAACTTTAGAAGTAGAAGTGGGCCTGAGCCTCTCTCAGCTCTATTCCATGACAAGAAGGATGTTTTAGGAACAGATGACCAAGCCTCTCCTAGGAGCTTTGGACACTGCTGGAGGGAGTAGTTGTGGGGCTGAGTCTCTCCTGCGCTCTGCAGGTGCCCTGTTCAGCTAGCTTGGGCATGTGCCTTTTCTGACTCTAGTATCTTCATGTCTGCTTTCTGCTAGGAAATTGAGGTCTTTGGACCCTCCCTTTATTCTTTTTCCTAATGTGGAAATATGTTTACATGCTAATTTGCAACAATCTCTCTGCTCTCCTGAGCTTCCCCAGATCACTTTCACCAGACATCTCATGGACCACACTTGTTCCCACAGAGACAGATGTGGGACCACTGTTCCTGGAGTGGTTGCCATAGCAAGACACTCCTGCCACCCCACCACCTAGAAAAACCAACAATTCAAACTCGTGGTATTGCTACTCTCATGATTGGTTCTGATAGGTTTCTCTTTCCTGAATTCCCTGTGTACCAGTGTACCAGTGTACATCCTCTGGTCTAGCCAAATTTGTAAGGCAGAATTGGGATCATGATAGTGGGGGTGGGGTGAGGGGAAGCCTTAAGGAACTAGAGGAAAGTTATATGCTGCATCAGTGCCATACTGCACTGTCTTGTCTCCTTCCTGTGATCCTTCTGTAAGGGGATGTCCAGTTGCCTACAGATGGGCTTTGGGTCTCCACACTTCCCCCTCGTTCACAATTACATTATTTTTTTGTTCTCTGATGCCTGATGCCTGATCCCATTGACACCTGATGATCACACAGGCTGATGTGGTTCTTCCATGTGGACTTTGTTGCTTTTCATGTAGATGGCCACTTGTTTATCTTCACGCCTTTAAGACCCCAGATGCTAGATCTTTTGATAGCTGGGCACCATCGGCTTTCTTCACCACATTTACTTATATACCCACTGTGTCTTCAGCAATCATTTGGGGAAGGTGAGCATCATGGAATGCCAGTTTAATAGAACAAAGTGTTCCTGCTTTGAGGGAGTACTTGAGTGGAGGCCCAATGTCCATCTGCCACCTTAACAATAAACCTATAAACATATGTTTATAGATCTATTTCCCCATTGCCGCCATGTGTAAATATATTTATTTGTACATGCCAGTATTTAGACCTCTATATATGCCCTTTGCCTCCTAGCTTCTTCCTCTATTTCCTTTTACTTTCCTCTTGTCCCGCTATCATGTTCAGCCTTGATTTGGGTTTCAGCAATGCCTCTTCATTACATTGCCTTTGATCAAGCCCTACCAGGCTTCCTACACCCTCCCCCCACCCATTTTTGATCACTGTTGTTTCCTTGTCCCTGGACTTGATAACACCCACTTCTTTCCCCCTACCTCCTCCTCTCCCATGTTCTTCCCTGGAGCACTCAGTCCTGTTGTTCTCGCCTCCAGATTGTTTATCTCGCCTATTTTATCTAGATAGACCTGCAGAGATAATTACATGCACAAAAAAAACAACCCAACAAAAGAAAACAAAACAATGATAACAACAACAACAAAAAGCTTGTACACAGTACAAGGTCTGGTTGTTGACCTTTAGGAGCATTTTCCAGTCGATTTTGATGGAGTGTCATACCCTGACCCCAAAGTCTATTTTTGGTATTCCCTGGGGACTTTATTGCTCTGCTCTCCATGCTGTTCTGTTGCATGCCTTTAGTGTTTCACCTCGGCGTGGTGGGGACAGATTGGGCACAATTCCCACACTGTGTCTCCAGTGTTGTCCCCCACAGCGCTATGGATCAGTGAAGGAAGTCACGTCTCATAGTGGAGCCAACACTATGGCCCTCTCTGTGTATTGGCTGCTCTGAACAGAGATATCCTCCTCAGGGCTGGGTGGGCCAGGATGTGCTCCACTCTCTTCCTCTCTATTCATTTGTTCCCATGTGCTCTGATCAGATATGTCCCCTTCCCTTAGCTGTAGCTTCAGTGCTGGCCTCTGAAGTGAATTCTTCTTGGGAGAGGGGAAGCTGTCCACATAGCTGGGATTGGGGCCTGGGGTATTATCTTACCTGGAGGCTAAAACCCTTCCAGCTCTTAAAAACTGAGTTTTCACTTTCACAAATGCAACCAGGAGAACATTTAAATTTAGTAAGAGACACGAGGTAAGGCTTGAAACCTTAACTTGTTGATCTACAAAACTGCTCCAAACCTAGAATCACCCGGCTCCTTTCTTTTCCTCATCATCCCTTCTACCTGCCACCCTCCGAGTGTGTGCCATATCGAATCCACCACCACCTTTCCCTCTGCTATCAAGACCCAAGGCAAGACGCCACCAACACATCACTTCTTTGGACTTTTCAATGACTACCACATTGGTTTTCCCTCTTCTGTTTTTACCCCAGTCTTCAAGTCTTTTCCACACACAATCAATAGAGTTTTCTATTAAAATTATATTCAGGTTGTACCATCCACACCCACAAACACTCCTAAATTAGGATAAATACAAAGGCTTCATCTTGCCTAGAGGATCTTACATGAGCCAGCTCCTGTTGGCCTCTCTGACGTCATTCAGACTGTCTTTCCTTACTGGGGAGCCCACCACACACTGGTCTCTCTATTCCTCCACTCAAGTCCTTTCCCGCCCAATGCACCCCCCTTTCAGTTCCCTTGTCCTCTGTCTGGGAGGCTCTCTGCCCACTCTGCTTGTTCTCATCCTGTGAGCCTCAGCATGAACAGTACTTCTTCACAGAGCCCTTCCCTACCCAGCCACCCTACCTGGGGCTGCCCTCTCTCACTCTCCCTCTCCGTCAGGTTATTCTGCTGGTTTGCTTCGGGGCGCTCAGCACAGCCGGGAATTCACTTGCTAGTTTCCGTGTTTTTGTTTCCAGTCTGTCCACAGCGGAAGGCAAGCTCCACGAGGGCAGGGAACTGGCCTCTCGCGGCTGTCCCAGTGACTGGCATAAAGGAGACCCTCAGTCAGGATTTGCGGAGAGACTAACAGCCAATGCCTGCCATGTCGTATTGAGCCTGCGGCGTCACAGCAAGAATCCACCCTGCTCTCTTCCAGTGCCGTCTTCCCTAATCCTCCTCCTCCTTCCACCTCATCAGCAGTCACCAAAGGTCCTGGAGTCAGACAGTCCCAGGAGCTGCTTCCGACCCCCAGCAAAGCTCTCAGAGCTCCCAGCCCTGCCCCCAGTCTCCTCTGAGCCCTGTGCTGAGGAGGCTGCCAGAGAGGACAGTGTTCCAGTTAGGGCCTGGCTGTGCCACAGTGCAAGGGAGGCCCCCCAGGAAAGACCCCACCAACAACCCTGCAGGGACTAGGAAGCCCATGTGTCCGTCTGTCTGCGCAGTCTCTCTGAAGAGTCGTCTGCACTGAGGGCACGGCACTGGAGGCAGGCTTCTGGTCCTCGGGCTCCACGAAAGGAAGCTCGTGCGACTGCTCTGAGCAGGAGCACATTAGAAGCTCCTGGATACGTGGGAGAAACTGTGGAGCCAGACCCGAAATCCTGAGAGAAACCAGACTCCCTAGTTGACTAGAACGTGCTGGAGGCTGGGACGGTGGCTGCCCTCTGCGTCCGCGTTAGAAGCATCAATGCTCTCAGACCAGAAGGGCAGCGTTTCCCAAAGGACAAAGGGCAGAAGGTGGGGAAAGAAGGAGGGCTGGACCCAGGTGATCCAGTGCCCTGGGGGGCTGTGATCTACTCTGTGAATCTTCAGCTGAGCCGCACGGAAAAGCTAAAACAACCCAAACAATCATGGGATTTTTGCAGGAGTTTTTTGAATCCCTCAAAAAAAAAAAAATAAAAAGGGAAGGTCATTCTCTTGTAGGGGGAGGAAACAGCAGGTATTTGCTGATGGATGGAAGCTCCACTGAAGGGGTGAAAAAAAAACCCCAAACCTCACTAGTCGGGGACGAGGACAAGTCAGCATTCCGAAAGGACGGGGTGGAGCCGCTCCCTTGGGTTTCTGAGGTCGTAACTCATTACCACGGTAGAAAGCCGTGTCTTTTTCTGTCTCAGAGTGGCCGGTGCTTTCCAACTGCTGACCTTGTATAATCCTTCCGCCACCTGTGACCTGGTGAACGCTACTGCACACAAAGAGAGGAGAAATTGAAGATAATATAGACCTTGACTTCGTGCCCACGGCCACGAGTAAAACTCTTATTTTGCAAATCCAGCAGCAGCCCTCCAGGAGCAAGGCTGGGCCTCCTATTCCCACCAGAGGGCAGTGATGCCCCCCCACGCACACCAAAATACACCCCTTAGGTTGATCTCATTTGAACTGTGCCATCCATCTCTTTCATCTATCTTAAAGATGAAAAAACGGATGCTCAGGAAGTGCCAGTAACTCGTGCAATTGCACAACTAGTATGCAGCAGGTCAGGGAGTTCCGTAAATGCCCTGTTACTCCTGTAGATTATTTCCTACAAGCAGGCTCTCCCTGCCATTTCCAAGTGGCACGCTCAGAGGAACCACAGAATCACCTCGTTGAAATTCAGGCAGCCCAAGCAGGTAATAGGTGGATGTCTTCTGAGTCACGCTGTGAATGGGTGACTTCTTAATCTTTCAGGCAGTTCAAGCTAGACATCATCTCTAAGGACGGGCTAGGCCGCTAATGTAATGACCTTTTTCCTCCTGATTCCTACTTGCGGGCTCTTCAACAGATCAAGTAGAATTATCCTCATCTTACAGGCCCGGCTAATGCTCTCAAGACTTTCTTAACCTGGGCTGCAGGTCCTAGCTGGTGGAGGAGCTGTTTGCCTTTTCCTAAGGGATTTTTGAAGCCTCATATCTGTGTTAAATTCTTCTTTTACTCTTTTTATCCTCCTAGTTGGAGGCCAGAATAACTCAGCATACCACCTTGTAGGTTTGGGGCTCTGGGAGACTGGGCAGAAAAGCCCCCACACAAGCACACCAGGGCAGCCCGACACTTGCAACCCTTCCCACGTCATCACCTGTGTTAGACACAAAACCAGGACAATTATGATTTTCTACATATATATGGATAAGTTTGTATAATGAAAAGGGATAATACAGTTCATGCGTCCACCTAGCAGTACAGAGGGCTCAGTTCAACTCACTTTCGTGGAAAAGTTAAAATACTAAAGGTCCTTCAACTCATTCCGGCTGCTGATCCAAGGTCAAGGAAGCAGACAGCGGAGTCTGCCCTCAGACAAGACAGGCAGGGTGGGGGAGCAACAGGCAGTAGCCAGGAGCTTCTCAAAGCCGGCCCCATGGGATCTTGAACACAAGTGATGTATGCACCAGCAGCACAGCAAAGCAGGTCTTGAAGGAACCTCAAGCTCTAGCTACATGATCCATGAGTTGGCTTGGCCTATAGGTAGTGCAGCATACCACTGAGGCAAAGAACTAGCTCAAGTGGCAGCATGCTGGCCCAATCACCAGGGTGGAAGAGAGATGGGACGGCAGCCAAAGAAAGTATTCTATCTCAGTTGCCCTGCAATCAAGATGTAACATGATTAAACTCTGTCCACATGTTCCTATGGCGGTCTAGTTGGCAGATCACCCTAGGTCTGATGGAAAAAGATCTTTGTCTCATGAGAAGTTCTTAAAAGCCTGGGTTGTTTTTCTCGGGATAATAAGGGTGCCATGGGGTCCCTAACGACCGTACTGGTTAAAGAGAAGATTCTGATTCAGAGGGCCTAGGGCGGGACCCAAGAGTCCCCATTTCTAACAAGCTCTTTGGCCCAGGGACCACGCTATATAAGAGCAGAGCTCAAGATTCTGACCTAATCTCTGACATCATTAAACACTTAGGGCAGACTCTTGCCTCGTTCACTTTTCCACACACCTGCTTGAGTGACTAATGGGACTCAGGAAAAGGGTGAAGCAAAGAGAGAGAGTTCACTGACGGATTTCCTGCAGTTTGGGAGAATGGCTATGTGAATTGAAACAGAAGCAACAGGGAGGTGCAAAGAGGAAGTGAAGTGTGTTTGGATGTGTAGGTGTGTGCAAAGATCATGCGTCAGATCCTTGTTCCTTTGGAGTCTATACTGAATTCACCTGGTGAGCGCTCTGTTGCTTGCAGCTTCTTCTTCCTTAGGACTAGCGGAGCTGATCCCACAGGGATGTGGCTTCCCTTAGGCAAAATCAGGACTGTCTTGTCTCTACTGACAATGAAGACCTGACTGCTGTGCATATCTATGGACACACACTCACGTTTGAGAACATGATGCTTAGTGTGCTCAATTTGGAATGGCTGGGCTCATAACTGGGCATTGGAGCTCATGATCAACAACTCTGCCCTTCCATTTGGGTCTTTCCCCCAGAGTTGGGAGAGCTAAGGAAAGGGGTATGTTATAGGTCTTTTGTGTGTGTGTGTGTGTGTGTGTGTGTGTGTGCCAACATGGCACCTGTACGCAGATATGGGTGGAGTTTAGCCTGTCACTCAGGTCGCAGCTTGATGACCTCCTTTGGAGGTACTACCCAGAAAAATGGCTATCTGGAAGCCGGGCCCTCTCTATCCGTCTCCCTGCCACCTTCCTGTTGACGAGCCATGCTGGGACCTGTGTGAGTGCTATGATGTGGCCGTCATCGCTGGATGCACACAACTCTGCATCCACCAGCCTGTGATCTTCCTGCATGCTGCGTCATTGCATGTGACGGCGTGAGTTTGAAGAGGGACTTGAGGACTTGATTTGCACTGGGTTGGTATGTTTTACTGAAGCATGATCACTTACTGATATAAAACTATTTTTTATACACATGAATGCACGAGTGTCTTTGGATTTGTTTCTCAAGTCAGCCCCACCCAACACAGGGTAGGTGAGATAATTGCATGATTAGAGGCCTACACTTCAGAGTGGAGGAAGGGGCAAGATGGCATCAAAGACACCAAAAGGGGCTGGTCCCTCTGTTTACCAAAAGTCAGAGCAAAATGAGGGAATTTTCACCTTCCAGGAAAGCATTCTCCTGAAGTAAATGCTCTTCCTTTTCAAGACCACCATGTCTTGCAGGACAGCCCTACAGGACAGGAAAGAGTTTAAATTACAAAATGTTTTCCTCTCCACCTTTTCGTAGAGGGTAGAGACTGAGTCCTTCATCCCAGGAGCTGTAAGCTCCTTTTAGTGTCTATCTTTACATCTCCATCACTGTATTTTTCACATTGCCCACATAGCCTCTTCATTATGCCAAAGCATGCGAAATCTCTGCCTATCCTGGGAATATGCCTTTCGTGGAGAGGGCCTCAAGAGTGGGGAGGAGAATGGGGATGGATGGGTGAGGAGAGAAAAGCCTGCCAGATCAGAAAGCGCCCTGTGGAAGCCGGATGATTTTATGTCAAGTAGATACTCCTGGCGAGGGATGGAGCCAAGCCTGTCAATCAAGTAATAGCTTGATGATACCTCCTTGGGGGGGGGGGGGGGGTTGTCTGAGAAACACTTAGGCATGTAAAAGAACTTTTTAAAAGAGAAAGAGCTTGCTATCAAGAAGTAATGATATCTCAAGAAGTCATCCCAACCCCATACAAAAACCCCCACCAAACCCACTGCCATTAAGTCAACGCGACTCTCAGCGACCCACTGTGGATTTCTGAGACCGCAGCTGTGTATGGAACTAGAAAGTCCAGTCTTTCTCCCTGGGAGCTGCTGTTGGTTTCCAACTGCTAAACAGGCAGATCACAGTCCAAGTAACTCTGGGAACTGCTGTCTCCCTTTCACTTCACCCTCAAACCTGGTGGCACCTTGTCACGTTTCCATTGACTTTGGAGCTACAAGGTCAGGCACTCACTGGCCTGTGATCTTTCTGCTTCCTGGCCCATCTTTCTACATGGACTGGCATGAGGCTACGTGAGTCTGAGGAGGGACTTTCGGACTAGTATCAGACCTACAGGCTTGCATTTGACTGGGCTGGAGTCTGGGTGGTGCAGTGGCCCCTAGTTCTTGGGCTGGGATCTGCTCTCATAGAGCCTAGACTCTAGCAGCATGCCCACAAACAGAAAACACCCCTTCTGGTCCTCCTCTCTCTCTTCATTTGTATGGAATCTCCATATGGTGATGTGTTTCTCTTTAGTTGATTTCAACTCATAGTGGCTCTATAGGACAGGATAGAATCATTCCATCAGGTTTCCAAGGCTGTAAATCTTTATGGAAGCAGACTTCCATATCTTTCTTCCTCAGAGCAACTGGTGGGTCTGAATTGCTGACCATCAGGGCTACTTTCCACAGAATAGAGGAATATGATTAAGCCCTCCAAAATTTGATGTCTCTATGGTTATGTGTTAAGATCAGCAGTTCAACTTCCTCAGTCACTATGCAAGAAAGAGATTAGGCCTTCTGCTCCTGTAAAGACTTACAGCCTCACAAATCCACAGGCGCCCTTCTACTCCATCCTGGAGGACCAAAGTGAGCCAGAATCTACTGGATGGCTGGGAGAGGGCAGGGCAGAGGGAGCTGAAAAGAAAGAGTGAAAGGACCGATTTATTCACATTTTCAGGCAGTTCAAATCAGTTTGGACTTGACTTTTTTACAGCTTCAAGGAGGCTCCTGGGATGGATCATTTCTCATAACCACCACGCAAAGAGAAAAGTGTATATCTGTGTATGTGTTCACATCCTCATCGACTTTAATCTAACATGCTCATCAATTATCTAGTTGCGGGTTCCCTGCAAGGACAAAAGTGCTATCATCTTTTTAGGCTATGGCAAGAGATTTTCTACCCTCTATGATAGGGAGGGCTAATAGGTGAAAGGCTAGATTCCACTGTACACGAGAGGGGTGATCTAGCTTTACTGAAAGTAGATTGTATAGGGGATCTCACCTACCTATTCTCAAAGGGGAATTAAATTTCAAATTCCCATAGCACTGAATATTTTAGACATAGACAAGACTGTTTTTTTTAACATTCTTAGTTGAGCCCCAAGTCTATCCTATTTGACTTTAAAGAGCCAGGAAGATACATTGCTCAAATTATTCTCTCTCACTCTCTTCTAAGTCAGAGGGAAAGTAAAAAAACATCAATAATCTGGGAATACATGGTTGCTGTGTGCTGAAGTTGATAAATCCCCTTCCTAGAAAGGCGGTGAGAATAATCTATAAAATCATATTATTTAACAGTGTGTCTGCTCCCGGCACCGAAGAGAATAAGTTCTTGGTCATCTGATTCATGACTTTGGAGATGTTAGGTCTCTCTGTCTTGCTTTCTCTCTCTGTGGGGGACCTCATTTTTTAAGAAAGACTTTAATGCAGGCAGAAAAAAACAGAGGTTTCTATTGAGCAGACATGAAACTTCAGGTCCAAGAAAGACCTTCTAATGCTTAAGGAGAGTAGAGATGGCTTATGAGGATCTGAGTTAAACGTGGTCAAAGCTCCCTGAATTCCATCAGATTTCCCATCTAGTAAAGCACTTACAAACCCATCTCTCTTTCTGGCAGATAATTTCTAAAGAACCCAGAGAATAGCAAACCCAGGAAAGCAGAGCTGGGAAGAGAAAATCCCTCAATTAGAAACCTAACTCCATGGAGGATTAGGTGACTCGATAGGCATGTTCTTGACGGAATCAATCAGGAACTGAACTAAGGCGGAGCTGCGGCATGGCACTCCTGACTGCATTTCCTTTACACACACATCAATAAAAACATTTCCTGCGGAAGCCGCTCACTGCAGGGGTCCTGGGCAAGAGTGGCACACGCAGACGTGGGTCAGCCACAGTGACTGGCACCATGTTGGATGTCTTGTGTTGGGAGTCCCAAGAGTTGCCAGAAATTTCTAGCCGTGAGCATAGAACCCTGTTTCCACTTCAGGGTTCTTCCCTATTACCAGCCAAATGATAATTTGGAGAGCTGCCGCTGGATGTGAACTGTCGACCCTGTGGGCCGCAGTCCTGCACACTACCACAAGGCCACCAGGGCTCAGCCACACAGTAAATTCGTATTGTGCACCTCTGAAGGGCAAAATCCACTGTCTGCCTGTATGTCATGCTGTAGTAGCGTGTGTGTTGCTCTGATGCTGGAAGCCACATGACCAATATTTCAAATACCGGCAGAGTCACCTTGTACAGCTTCCAGAGTAAGACACCTAGGAAGAAAGACTCGACTGTCGACTTCTGAAAACCAGCCCGTGGAAACCCTAAGACTCACACCAGAGTGTTGTCCTATCGCAGCAATGGGCAACGCTTTGTTCTGTTGGACGTGGGCTCTGTGTGAGTTGGACCCAACAATACCAATGCCAGAGACCAACGGGGCTCCAGGTGGTCCAAGAGTTGTTGCCAGGTGGCCAAGTCCGAGTCCCAGCTCAGCTGGAGTCCTAAGATGTGTCGCCTCTGCTCCGATGTGGGAATCGAGCCCATCATTAGCCTTAGAGAACCTGGTGATGTGAGGAGGTTCATAATAGGCAATCTTCTTGAGACATGGTCTAAAAGGCGGTAGCTGTGGTGTTCGGAGACCGTCAAGGAGGCTTCACATGGAAGGCCAGGGTGTTGACAGGGCACTGAACTCAGACAGAGCAGGGGAAATGAGAGGGCCATTATGGAGCACGACCCTGCTCCTTCTGTCCATGGTGCATTTCCAAAGCAGTACTCTCAGGAAAGTCTAGGAATCTACCTCCTCTATGTTTAGCTAGCTAAGTTTTTCTAAGCAAGAGGTTGACGAAAGCCAGGATTGGGGTGAAATGAGTGAGTCACAGATGCAAAATCTAAGGGTGTACCCAAAATCCGGCAACCAACGTTAATCCGAGTGTTGTTTCAACGTCATCTTTTAAAGAACCGGAATTAGTTTAAAAAATTCACTATGAACAAAGCAATCCTATGTTAAATGAAGACAGGATCCAATCCCATACTTATAGGACTCATTTCATTTGCCTCACTCTAATCCTGGCCCCAAGTAGTTGACTTCCGTGGCCATCTGCTGCCTGTGGGGTCCCACAGGCAAGTAGCAGCTTTGAGCCTCACAGTAACACGTGCTGTCTGACAATGCAGTTTGTCTCTAGATGGTGCAAAATAAGAAACGGCCCTTTGACTGGTAGAAGGGACAAACCCCGAGGTGGGGAAAAGGCCCTTTAAAAATCTCACAGCTGGATGATGGTGCCCAGGTATCAAAGGATATATCATCGGGAGTCTTAAAAGCCTGAAGATAAACAATAGACCATTTACCTGAGAAGAGACCCTACCCATACAAAAGAAGCACAACAGCCAGCGTGGCCACAAGGTGGTGAAAGATATAGACAACAGACATCAAATGGGGGGGGGAGGTTTAATCACTGTGTGCACACATTCCCAAGGCACCCACTGAGGACATGTGGGAGGATGAGCAAGAGTGGTAAAGAAAGCTGATGGTGCCCAACTATCAAAAGACACAGCATTTGGGATCTTAAAGGTTTGAGCATAAACAAGCAGCCATCTAGCTCAGGAGCAACAAGACACACCATAAAAGAAGCTCACTTGCCTGTGCGATCATGAGGTGCTGAAACAATCTGGTATCAGGCATCAAAGAACAAAAATCAAAATCAATTGACTCCTGATACAATCGCTGAAGACAAATGGATACAGAGGGAAACAGGAAAAGAAACGATGGTGCCCAGCTACCAAATGATTGAATGTCTGGAGTCTCAAAGACTTGAAGATAAACGAGTAGCCGTTCAGCGAAGAAACAGCAAAGCCCACATGGAAGAAGCACACCAGCATGTGTGATCAAGAGAGGCCGAAGGGAGCAGGTATCGAGCATCAAAGAACAAGAATCACATCATTACGATTGAGGGGGAGAGCAGGGTGGGGACCTAAGGCCCACTGGAGGGTAATTGGTCACCACTTTACAGGGGAGTCACGTGGAGGAGACAGACCAGTCAAGGGGCAGCCGGGCAGTGATGATGCATACAACTTTCCTCTAGTTCCTGAAGCCTTCCTCCCCCCAACTATCATGGTCCCAACTCTACCTTACAAATCCAGATGGACTGGAGAAGGTACACTAGTAGAGAGGAGAGCTGGAGATTTGGGGAAAGTAAGATGGATGAGCCCCTTCAGGCCAGTGGTGAGATTGGAGCTGCTGGAAGAATGGCGAGAAGGTGGGGTAGAGAGACAGAGCCAACTGCAAGGATATACACATAAGCTCCTATGTGAAGGACGGGAATCAAAGGAGTGGGTGGGGGGAGTGGTTGGGCAGTGTAAGATATGACAGAACAATAGTAATTTATAAAGTATCGAGGGTTGGTGGGGAAGGGAGAGCAGGGAAAGAGGCAAAAGTATTGAAAGCCAATATCAAGGGCTCAAGGGGAAAGGCGGATGTTTGGAGAATGGTAACAGCAGTGGACATGTGAAGGTGCTTGGCACAGTATGTTTATTTATGTATTGTGAAAAATGATGTACGAGCCCCCAATAAAATGATTTTTAATTAAAAAATAAAATAAAAATCTCACAGCTGCAAACTTCTGCCAACTCTTTGGACTCACAGGACAATATATCGGGAACGGTTGCAGTCATAGTGGCTGACCCAGAGTCACTGCACTGCACAACTCTCTCTGCTCCAACCCCCTTGTGTTCTCCTGGACCCCTTCTCCCAGAGTCTAGCTACGGAGGACAAAGGGCCCTGTTCATAGCCTGGGGATGTTGTGGGTAATTATATGAGTTCTTTATAAAAGTCAATATTCTTGATTTAGGGGAACTGCAACTTGGTTCATGTGTGTGTGTGCGCACACACATGCGTTTGGTGATGTAAATCGCTTCTCATCCACCCTCCAGAGTTCATTCCACCAGTCTTTCAGGAAGTCAATCCACTTCCTCGACCTTTCAGAATTGACCCTTTCGGCACAGCCCCCTGTTCTCCACCTACCTCTTTGCCTCCCCAGAAAACTCGGCTCTGACGTGTCTGCCTAACCTTGGCCACAGGCAGGGTCTCCGCAGTGCTCCTTATTTTTAGACAGATGGGACGAAGAAGGGAGGCTGCCACGACTTTCCTGAGAGCACTGCTTCTGAACCGCGCTGTGGACAGAGGGAGCAGGGTCGTGTTCCACGGGACCCTCGTCTCTCATTTCCTCTGCTCTCTCTGAGTTAGGTGCGCCGTCAGCACCCTGGCCCTCCATGGGAAACTTCCTTGACGGTCTCCAAACACCACAGCTGTGTGCTCTTCGGGGTGCAGCACCCTGACCTCTTCTGACGCTGGGTGCATGCGTGAAGGCACAGCACAGTCTCACGGGGACACCCCCAGGCACGGGGCTCTCCTTCCTCTCATCAAGTGCACCCGACAGCACCCACAGCTGAAGAGGGCTGGGGCTGAGAAGCAGTCAGGAAGCCCGTTGCCGTGGACTTGATTTTGATTCTTGCCACCCACGTGCCTCAGAGTGCCATTGGGCTCTCTGGGGTCTTCAGGGGCCGCAGGCAAGCAGATCTCCAGCTCTTCTTTCTGAGGCACCTCTGGGGGTGCGGGTGGACTTGAAGCTCCACCCTGTTGGCAGCCAAGCCCATGAACTGTTGGCACCACCCACAGACTTCCGACAAGAAGCAGCAGAGAGAAAAAGTGAAGGACTGGGGGTGGGAATCCACGAGTTGCCAATCTTATGTTTTCTCCACAAACGCCTTCACCCACTCGGCGGGGACCGGGCATAGTACTACCAGTCAGTATGTCAACGAATCCCCACCGTTTCCCTGGGAGGTTGGCACCATGATCTATCTGCCTCTTACAGAGGAAGAAGCAGAGATGTTGACAGGTTGAAGGGCTCTCCTAAATAAAGTGACTGGGTTTTAAGGGGGACACCACTGACCAGGGTGTCATGTCTATGTGGAGGAACAAAAATGTTCATAGAACGCAAAAGTAGTATTGTGATATATTTAATTTTAAAACGCCATGGGATGCGGGACCTATTGCTGCTAAAAAGCGGGATGTCTGGTCACCTTGTCTTAAGAGCACACAAGGCCCCAGGAGCTCCTGCTACCCCAACCTCTAAAATGCGTCTTCAGTTCGTTCACTTCCCCCCATCTTGACTACTCACCCTCAACCCACTGCCACACGTCGCTCTGGAACTTCGGTGAGCACACCGGTCATCTCTGTGCTCTCCCACCGCTACTCCTCTTCTCTGGCTACAGTTAGTCATTCTCCGCTCAGCCAATGCTGTTCTGTTTTTTTTTTTTTTTTTAAGGAATGTCCTGGCATGTGACTTCTTTACTCAAACTCCTTTGCACCCAGAGTGAAATGAAAACCACCTGTGGTTGCAGTAACCTGCTGTTGCGCCTTGATTTGTGGCTCCAGGACCCCATGGACAGAACAGAACTGTCCAGTAGGGTTTTCTTGTCTGTAACGCTCCGCATCCTCTGGGGAGGCGGGCCATAGATCACAAATGCAGACTTCTAAAAAGGTCCCGTCCACGGTGGCCGGTGGGGGAGGGGGGAGAAGGGAGGGTGTATCTCAGCTCTTTCTCCACCTTACCGACGAAGCTCAGTCTGACTGACACCTTCTCCCCACTTCTCCTCACCCAGTGGCACCAGCCAGGTTTGCCTTCCTTCTCTTTTTAAATGTAATTTTAAATTTTAAAATCATGTAATTTTTTTCAATGATTTTATTGGGGGCTCTTACAGCTCTTATAACATTCAATACATCATTTGTATCAAGCATATTTGTACACATGTTGCCATATTCATTTCCAAATATTTTCTACTTGAGTCCTTGGTTTAAGCTCCTCTTTCCCCCTCCTTTTTTTTTTTATAAATAACTTTATTGGGGGCTCTTACACCTCCCTTTCATGACCCATTCATACACCATTTGTATGCAGGCCACATTTGTACACTTGTTGCCATCATCACTCTCAAAACATCCTCCCTCCACTTAGGCCCCCAATACCAGCTCCCCATATTTCCCCTCCATCCCCCCAATGAACCCTTTAATAATTTACAAATTGTTATTACTTTTTCACATTGTACACTGTCCAGTGTGTCCCTTCACTCACTTCCCTGCTGTCCATACCCCATAGAGGAGGTTATATGTAGATCCCTGAAATTGATTCTTTTATTAATCATTTTATTGGAGAGGCTCTTGCACATCCTTCCCCTTCCTCCATGGTACCCCCCTGGTTCTTGCCTGGCGCTCCTTGACACCAGATGTTTCCCTCCCTGGAACATCCCCCCTC
>PVJH01007606.1:0-91453 GCA_004026705.1 Nesogale talazaci | reverse complement strand
ATAGGGAAGCAGAGAGAATGTGAGAAATAAGAGAAAAGGAAACCCGACTGAAATCCTGCGGCTTGTAAGTTGTGTTTCTGAAAACAAAATGGTACATGGTAAGAAGGAGTGGCCTCCGGATAACCAAAGAGCTCTTGACAACTCAAAGCATGATAGAAACACACAAAAATGCAATAGATGAGTCAGAGTTGAAGTTGAGAGATTCCCTGAGATGATACAAAGAAGACAGAAACCAAGAGAGAGAGAAAAGGTATGAAAAATTCCATTTGAGTCTATTTGACCTCAGGAGATCAACTTCTCATGAATACAAGTTCCAGAGATAAGAAAGAAAAGGAGGGAGGGAAATGATCATACTGGTAAGTGTAATCAGAAAGAAAAAGGGAAATACATTAGTGTTGATCATTGAGAGAACTGATAAATTGTGGTCCCTCTCCACAACAGAATGTTGCACTATGATTATGAGCAGTCAAATAAACCCGCACTTAACTGTTGTCAAATCAAATAAATTCCAGCTTTCGGTGATCCTATAGGATGGAGTAGAACCAAGAACTTCCAAGATCATAATCTTTAAAAAAATTTTATTTTATTAAAAGATAATTTTATTGGAGGCTCTTACAGCAATCTTGCTCTCTTTTCTATAAAATAAGTAATTTCTGTTTTACTTAGTATTTTTTTATTTAAAAAGATCATTTTATTGGGGGCTTGTACAACTCTATCACAATCCATACAGCCATCCATTGTGTCAAGCGCATGTGTACATTTATTGTGATCATCATTCTCAAAACATTTGCTTTCTATTTGAGCCCTTGGTATCAGCATCTCATTTTCCCCTTCTTCCCTACCTCTCTCCCTTGTGAACCCTTGATAATTTATAAATTATTATTTTGTCATATCTTACACTGATATCTCCCTTCACCCACTTTTTTGTTGTTCATCCCCCCAGGGAGGGGGTTATATGTAGATCTCTGTAATCAGTTCCCCTTTTCTACCCCACCTTACCTCCACCCTCCCAGTATCGCCACTGTCACCACTGGTCTGAGGAGTTCATCTGTCCTGAATTTCCTGTGTTTCCAGTTCCTATCTCTGCCAGTGTACATCCTCTGATTTAGCGGGATTTGGAAGGTAGAATTGGGAATCATGATAGTGGTGGTGGTTGGGGGAGGGAGGGGGAAAGGAAGCATTTAGAAACTAGAGGAAAGTTGTATCTTTGCTACACTGCCCCCTGATTGGCTCTTCATTTTTGTGTTTCACAAATGGGAGATCCAACAGAAAACACTAACAAAATCACACTAAGATGATAAGGTTAAAAACATGCTAATGTACAAACAAAAATACAAACAAAGCTGGGGGAGAAATTTCTGTTATGGAACCAGCAAGAGATACTTGCATCCAGAACAGATTCAGATCACATCTATAGGGTGGCCAACTGGCCAAGTATGGCACTTGAACCAGCATAATCAGGATTAAAAGAGTCTCTGCCTGATAGTAAGGCTGTTTGAGACTCTTGTCTGTAGCTAAAGCAGATATACTCAAGGCTCAGCCTGACTAGATACTCTGCAGATGGGTTTTGGGCTCTCACTATCCCCCTTAGCCCTTCACAGATTGGCTAGTCATAATTTTTGTTCCAATGCTTTTCTCCTCATCATATTCAAATTTTGTAATTGTCATCTTTGACTCACATAAGTTGGTGTGTTTCTTCTGGGTGGACTTAGCTGACTCCTTGCTTAAATGGCTGCTTGTTTAAGACCCCAAAGACAGCTTTCTTGGGTGCCTTTAAGACCCCAGATACTATTCCGACTGGTAGTCAGGCACCATCTGTTTTCTTCACCACACTTTGCTGTAGCACCCTCATCTTCAGCGATCCTTTCATGAAGGTGAGTATCAAGCAGGGCCATGGTGTAAGAACTGATTGTCCTTAAGTTAGAGCTAGGATTTAGTGTGAGCCTCAAAACCATTCTTGGATCTGTGCTTTTTAAAAATGTTACGTTTTAATTAATTTTCTCTAACTTGGAAGCTACTACAAGGTCTTCTTAGTCCTTTATAATTACATACCTAGAAAACCTGTAGAAATAATTTTGAATGAAAGGAAAGATAGAAGAATGCCACTTTTGTGTGGTCATTTTTATGATGCTGAAAAAAAGAAAAAGTAATGTAACAGTATATGTAAACAGTATAGATCAACAATACATACATCATGGTAAAACAACATAGAGAAGCAGCAATTTAAGGGGGGGAAATCATGAGCATTGTTAAATGGTTGGTTAGTAGTGAGTACATGGGAGTGGGGGTGTGGAAAAGAGAGGGAATGAAATAAAAAAGCTTCACAGTCTTGGTGATATCCCATTTTATACATTAGGCAGTAGATTGGAGACATTTGTTTCACCATGACACTTCATAACTTACTTATAAAGAATATTACTTATATTCTTTTATCTAGGCACCAAATCTCTCTCTCTCTCTCTCTCTCTCTCTCTCTCTCTCTCTCTCTGTCATACACACACACACACACACACATACACACAATCATAAGAAAATTTCTCTGAAGTGAGGAGATGAGTTTCAAGATTTAAAGAGCCCAAAGGTTCAACACAATCTTGGGGGGGGAGGGGGGCGGGGCGGAGAGAAGGGAAACGTCATATCTTTGTGAGATTTTAAAAAATGTTAAGATAAAAAGAATATGAATCAAAAGAAAATAAGAGAGGAAATAGCTCACATATGAAAAACATGAAGGAATTAGTTGTGATCTTGATAATGCTAGAAGCTCAAATAAAATAAAAAAACTTTAGGTGGGGAAGAATAAGCTTGCAATTTAGACTTCCAGACCCCCCAAAATGGGCAAAAGAGAGAGCAGAACTAAATGCAGACAAGGTAGGTCTTTAAAGGTTTATTTTCCTTGTGTTCTTTCTCAAAAGCTAGTGGAGAAGGTGTCTCACCAAAGTGAAGCAGTAAACTGAGAGAGAGAGGACATCATGGAAACCAGGCCACAGGGATTTCAAAAGAGGAAAGATATCAAAAAGAGTAGACAGGAAGTCCTCCCCAAACAGCTGGCATCTGGCGAGAGGACAATCAACACAGATTGGTGCAAGGGAACAAGGGGAGTTTCTTGGAGGAGAGTTTTCTGCATGAAAAACATGAAATTGATTACTTAATATTTATATTGAGAGAGGAGATTTACAGTCCTGTGGAACAGTATTAGGAAGAATTACTGATTTGAGTAGAGAAAATAAAGCACTCCTTAACCCCCTCCCCAAATCCCATACAAACCAAAAAATGTGCAGAAAAGGACATGACAACATGAAGGTGAGTCAGGGAATATTGCTACAAAAGCACAGAATGCTTCATTAAACGAAAAATATCAAAGTGGGAGCGAGTGTTTCTTGACATCTCCTCCATCTCGGCTTATACCTGCCTGAAGATGGTGCTGCCATCCCTCTTACCCTTCTCAGAAGAATCCTGTGCTCTTCTATTTATTCCCTGACAAAAAGCAGTTATGACATCCTTGAACGGTATAAAGATGTTTCCTTCTGATGTTCTTTGAGTTTGGGGAACAAAAAGAATTCTGAAGGGGGCAAGAAACAGCCTGTGGGTAGAAGGGGTTAAGATTTTCCAGGGAAGTTTTCTCAGGAGAACCTTGGCTACCCTTGAAGAATGAGCAGGTGCAGTGTTATCCCAAGGGAAACATTGCTTGGCACAACTTCCCTGGCCTTTTTCTTGCCAATACAAATTTCAATAAGTTCCTATTATTGTGCTGTGTTTTGAAGAAAGTTATCAAAATTATCTCTTTGGACCCCACCATCCACCCCAAACCAACCAACTGACCAAATAACCCGAACAGTAATCTTATCTTCTGAGCTGATTGCTCTGTTTTGAATTTAACTGACTCAGCAGTTCCCTTTGGAAGCTCCTGTCTTAATTAGATATATTTTTAAAGCAACCCCAATGAGATTAAGACAAGTGAATTACTGAGAAAATTTGTCTGCAGCCATCCACATATCACAGAGATATGTTTATTCACATTTTTATGTGAAATCAACCTGTGCACATGTGAAGGAGAACCCTAGTAGCAATACTTTTTAACTTATCCTTATGGAATTTACTATATGTGAAAGCTGGACAATGGACAAGAAAGACAGGAGAATAATTGAGTATTTGAATTATGGGGCTGGCCAAGAATATTTAATATATCATAGACTGCCAGAAGAAGGAAAAAACCTGTGTTGGAGGAAGGATAGCTAGAATGTTCTTGAGAAACATGGCTGTCAGGACTTTATTTCATGTGCTTTGAAAGTGTTATCAGAAGAACATCACCCCTGGAGAAGGACATTATTCTTGGTAAAGCAGAAAGTCCATTGTTTTTGAGTCAATTCTGACTTAAAACAGCTCAATAGGACAGTCTAACTGCCCCATTGGGTGTCCAGAGCTGTAAATGCTTATGGAAGTGGAAAACTACATCTTTTTTCCCATAGAGCAACTAATGGGCATTAAAACCACGGACTTTTGGGTTAGCAGCCAAGTGCTTTAACCAGTGTGCCACAGGGCTCTTCTGGTAAAGTATAGGGTCAATGAAAAGGCCAAAGAGCCTCAATGAGATGGATTGATATGACGAGCTGCAACAACAAGCTCAAGGTGAGAAAGACAAAGAACCAGACCATGTTTCCTTTTAGACTCAGACTTGCCAAGAGTCACAACCTGCTCTACAGCTCTAAACAACCACCCTTTAAGATGTCCAGAATGTCTGTACAATGCTGGACATTGATGAAGCCAACAATTGCGATGCCACGACGTGGGGAAGATGAAGGAAGTGAAAGCATGTTTGTGGGCATGTGTGTGGAGCGTAAGAGGATTCAACCTGGATCCTAACCCGTGAAGAAGGTTGAAACTACGAGGTGTGAACTGCCAAATGGACAAACAAATCTCTCTTGGAAGAAGTATGACCAGAGTGGTCCTTAGAGGCAAGGATGGTGAGACTTCCTCTTTGGACACATGTTGGACATGCCAGGAGTGAACAGACCGTGGACATCATGCTTGGTAAACTGGAGGGGCAGTGAAAAAGAGGAAGACCCTCAAGGAGAAGGATTGACTCCATGCCTGCAACTCTGGGCTCAGGCTTGGGAACAGTGGTGAGGACAGAGCAGGACGGGGCAGTGTTTCATTCCGTTGTGCAGAGGGCCGTTAAAGGTTGGAACTGACTGGCTGGCCTTAACAACAACAAAACCTGTATATTCCACTAGTGGTATCTAGATGCATGAATTCTTAATGAAAAGAGTCAACCGATAATTGAAATACTAAAAACCAAAAGCTGAGATAAAGGCTTTCATACCCAAGGGAAGACTTTGGAGTTTGCCAAAGTGGGGAGGGTAAAGGAAGGAAGATAAAACAAGAGATTAGATGAGTGGGTCTCAACCTCTAGGTCACGACCCCTTTGGGGGTCAAACGACATTTTTACAAGGATTGCCTAAAACCATCATCAAGCACATGTTTTTTGATGGATTTAGGAACCAAGACATGGCTCCTCTATCAGTCTCCAGGCAGGTCCACCCACATGCAGATAGGCCCACCTACAAGTACCCAGAGTGAAGACCGTTACCCAGGCTACACCATGCTTCAAGGTCAAATTTCATTTATTTGTCATTAGAAAGAAAGATTTTACAATCTATAATGACATACTGTTTTTGTGATTAATCACTGCGCTTTCATGATGTTCAATTTGCAACAATGAAAATACATCGTGCATATTAGATATTTACATGATGATTCAGAACAGTAGCAAAGTGACAGTTATGGAGTAGCAATGACAATAATTTTATGGTTGGGGTCACCACAACATGAGGAACTGTATGAAAGGGTCACGGCACGAGGAAGGTTGAGAACCACTGGATTAGCTGGTTAATGGGTGTTAACTTGGGTGATGAGGAAGATGATGGTCTACAAGAGGGAGAAGAGATATCAAGGAGTGGGGAGAAGGGTAAACTAATAGGGTTTGATTAGTAGTTTAAGCTGTCAAATACAAAGTCGAGAGTCTCAAGTGAAATTTATAATAAAAATGTTAAAAAATAAAATAAAAAGAATCAGTGAAAGCAGCAGCTTTAGGGACTACTCTCCAACTCAAGGAGAATTCTGGCTGTACCAGGAGCACCCTGAAACAAAATGAGACAATGACAACAGAAGGCAGGGAAAATAGAGCTAGGTTCCCTTATGAGCAAAGTTGCCAAAATTCTAAATAAAATGTTAGCATACTGAATACAGCAGAACCAAGTGAGTATTATCTAAGTAATGCAAAGTTGGTCCAATTTGAAAAAATTATTATCACTGCATATGGCAGTCATGTGCTTATGTAAACTTCATGATTGATATATAGGGGTGGAGTCTAGCCTGTTCATCTGGAGATAGCCATTGAGTAGCCAGTGAGGCCTCTGTGTGGGCATGGCTTTTTTTCTGAGACTTCTGGGAAATCTCTCAGTATTTCCCTAGTGGAGATGAGAAGCCATCTCCCCAGTGGTTGGGAGTGAGTCTCCTAGACAATGAACAAGATGGCAAGACAAGCTGGCGGAGCCGGAGGAGGAACCACACGGCCTTACCCTGATGGAACCAGACCTCTGAAACTGGAGAAGCCACGTGGAGACCCTGCCAGCACTGAGTTGTTTCTACCACCACTGGATGCTGTTGATGCACCCTGAGCCCTGGAAGTGAGGAGCCATGGGGGAACCCCTGCTGGTGCCGGACTCTGCACCCACTGGCCTGTGACTTCGTGAGTCGGAAGGAGACTTTATAGACTGGTATCGGGCATTTGGGCTAATATCAGACTTATGACTTTGAACTGGACTGGGCTGGGATGCCTTCTCAATGTCCCATTCCTCTTGTATTTAAACCTTTTCCTTATATCCTTATGTGTGTTTATGAATTTGTTTCTCTAATTTACCCAGACTAACACACTGTGATTAAGCGGAAGAATCTAGACACTCATCTCTCTTTAAAGGTCATTTTATTGGAGGCTCTTATTACTCTTGTTACAACCTATCCATCGATTGTCTGAGACATATTTGTACATATATTGATACAGTTTTTTCTAGATGTCTACTTTGCCTTGAACCCTTAGGATCAGCTCTTCATCCTGCCCCCTACCCTCGTGTCCCTTTGATAGATTATGTATGGATTGTTATTATTTTCTTTTTTTCTTCTTTTTTTTGGGGGGGGCATCGCTGCCCTCTGGTGGGAGTAGGGGGCCCAGCCTTGCTCCTGGAGAGCTGCTGCTGGATTTGAACCACCAGCCCAGTGGGCTGCGGTCTCGCACACAACCACTATGTCACCGGGGATCAGCCCCTATTATTTTCATATCTCACACCGACCACTGGCTTAACGCCCTTTTTCCCTGGTTTCGATTCTTCTTCCCCCTGGAGGGGTGTATGTGGCTCTGTGCTATTCATCGTGATTGGTTTTCCCTTCCTCCCCTCCTCTCTCCCTCTTCCCCCATCCTTTTGGTATCCCTGTTCCCTTTCCTGTTTCTGGGTTCTGTGTGTCATGAACTTTAGCTACCTGTGTCCATGTTCCAGTGGGAACAGCACTGGGGTCAAGCTAGTGTGGTGTGAAGAAACCTCAAGGACACACCAATCTTGATAGATAACGAAAGAGCTTTTGGTATGTCAGAATTCTTTTATGTTAAAGACATTGCTAGCCAATTGGGAGAAGGGAAATTCTTCAACTGGATGAAAACTGTCAATACCTTACCACGTGCAGAATATTTAACGATGAAGCATTGGAAACATTCCCTTCAACATCAGGAAGATGACAAAGCTTTCTATCGACACCTTTTCTACTCAACACTTTTTAAATAAAGGGTCTAAAATGAGAGAAAATGAGAGAAAAATGAGAGAAAAAAAGAAAAGTTTAAAATATTAGAAAGGAAGAAAGGAAACTATTTTGTTCTGGGAGGGGAAGTCCAAGAATTCACGAGATTCCAACTTAGAATTTTCAACCCACCAAACTAGCAAATGAGTAAAATAAGATAAATGCAGAATGGATAAGGCTGAAAAATATGAGCTTCCTGCACCCAATATTAGTTTCTTATTGCTATAGAAACTTATTAGCCCCAAGTAAGTGCTATTGATCAGGTTCAGATTCAACGTATGCCTTTGTATAACAGAATGAAACACTGCAAGGTCCTGAACCATCATAAAGATGCCAATCATTCAGAAGACTAGACTTAGTGCAATCCCAATACAATCCCAATGTGTGTATTTTTGGTGGATTAGACGTGTTGATGGAGGAACCTTGATTTTGTGTTGGGTTATAGACTAGGCTGCTAGTTGCAAGGTCACTAGTTTGAAACAACTAGCCACTCCTTGGGAGAAAGACGAGGCTTTCTACTTGAGCAAAGAGTGACAGGTTCGGAAACCCACAGACATAAAAATTCTATCCTGTCCTATGGATCTCTGTGAGTTAGAATGGACTGGACGCCAGTGAGTCTGGTGTTTTGGGAGTCGTGCTGATTCCAAAAAACTTAAAGGGAAGTGTACATGGATGGTAAGGCATAGGAAGATGGAGCTGAGGATGGATGTGTTTTCACCCTAGTGTGCAACAAATTATAAAGTATGATACTTAACAACCACCTGTCTGTCAGCTTATCATACTTCCTACTGTGTGGCTTTTGTGTTGCTGTGATGCTAGAAACTGCCACTGGCATTTCAGTGACCAATAGTGCCACCCATTGCGGAGAGATTTCAGTGACACTTCTAGACAACAATCAGGCAGGGCTGATGACCTACTTTGGAAAATTAGCCAGTAAAAACCTCAAGATCGCAACACAACAGTGTTGTGTTTTGCTTGCTTTGTACATGTCATCAGTCAAGATCAATTGCATATGAAAGGCACCCCTTTTGTGTGTGTGTGTGTGTGTTTGTGTGTGTGTGTATGAGTCAGAGAGAGAGAGAGAGAGGGAGAGAGAGAGAGAGAGAAGTGGAGAGTCAGTGAGGGCAGTGGAGAACTTCTGTGAGTCAGATTGGCACAGTAGCTGCAACAATGGACTCAGACATGCTGATGATTGAGAGGATGAGACCGAACTTGGGGCTGTTTCATTCTGTTGCACTTAAGATGTTTAATTGACAGCAGCCCTTTCAATTTGAAAAGTAGCTGGATAGGGACGGGGGTGGGGGGGGGGAAGGGGGCGTTGTCTTCACTGAATGCCTACATGAAAATGAATTGTCCATGTCACAATAAAGGTGTTGGAAAGAAAACAGGCACACTAAGTAGACTCCAAGAAGTGACCATGCTCAGATCTAGGTCCAGGTGGGGTTCCGCCTGGGCTCACAGTCTGGTACCAGCAATATTGCATCACACAGGTGTGCTTAAATCTGCCAGTAACGTCAGCCAATACCCTCAACCATGCTTCCCCAGCCAGTAGGGATGGGAGGGAGCCGCCCACCTCCTCTTGTTCAGGTGCTCTCTGCAAGTGCAGGGTGGGGATCCTTCCAGAGAGAGCTGGGTCCAGTGTCCGTGGGCCTGCTGGGGGGACTCTCTTGGCCTCTGGGGTTTCTGCATGCTCGGTTTCATGCTCCTGTTCTGGTATTCTTTTTACGTGGTTTTTCATCTTTTTTGAGGTGGCCATCTTCAGTTTCAAGCTCCTACACGTCCCAGTGTGGCCTTGTCTGCTTTCCAGAAATGGCTTGAACTTTTGAGACTATAATACTTGAAACTTTCTCTTCCCTCAAAAAAGTTACTTGGCATTACAGAAGTGCTCCAGCTGCGTGAATTCTTTCAGCATTGTGAAGCAAGAACTGAGATAAACCACCCCAGAAATCTAACATATTTCTCTCTCTCTCTCTCTCTCTCTCTCTCATATGACAATGTAGAGAGGCTAGGGCATTCAAATAAATGATGATCACTAATTGGTTATTCACATGCGAAGTAGTAGAATGAAAACTTTTTCTCAGCTCAAATAAAGATATCCATGTGGAATTCAAGAACCAAGTATAAAAAGAAAACACATGGAAGAAAAGATGGGGGACATGTTTGACAATCTCTGCTAAGAGCAAAGATTTAATAAAATGCCAATGTATGGTCCAGAGGTTAAAACATTAAGAAAATCAATGCAATAAAAAGAAATCCAGGTGGGCTGAGCCCCGGTGGCGTAGTGGTTGTGCATGGGACTGCGGCCCACTAGGATGGAGGTTCGATTCCAGCTCCACAGAGCAAAGGCTGGGGCCTCCTACTCCCACCACCTGAGGGCAGTGATGCCCCCCCCCAACCAAAACAAAACAAAACAAAAAAAGACCAACCAAACAAAAAGAAATCCAGGTATAAAAAGACATCACTGAAAAGATGAAACTATAAACTGGAAAATATGTGCACTGTGTATAATTTTAAAATGCAGGAAGCACGAAAAGAAGATGAAAACAATATAGAGCCCCGCACCAAAAAGTAGTAGACAACAGTCAACCACTGAAAGAGGCAGCCTATGATCAAAAACCAAATGGTATGGAAGGAAGAAGTGTAACTACAATGAAGACGTGAGCTAAACAGAAGGCTCCAGCACTTGGTGGCGTACCTACTGAGATGATGAAACAAGCTGATGAAGCACTGGAAGCGCTCACTCATCTACGCCAGGAAATTTGGAAGATAGCTGCCCATTCAACTAACTGGAAGAGATCCATATTTGGACCCAACAGAATGTGCAAATTATAGAACAGCATTAAGACTACATGCAAGTAAAATTTTGCTTAAGTTCAATGGTTACACCAGTACATTGATAGGGAGTTGCCAGAAATGCAAGCATAACCATATGGTCATTCATTATTATTTGTATTCTTCCATGATATGGCAGGTAAGTAGTATAATATACTTATTGTTATTCAGGAAACAAAAGAGGACTTGAGAGTGGATGTGAAGGAAGGTATAAGAGACTTTTTTTTTTTAAAGATCATTTTACTGGGAGCTCTTACAGCTCTTATAACAATCCATACATCAATTGTATCAAGCACACTTGTACATATGTTGCCATCATTAATTTCTAAAGATTTATATTCTATTTGAGTCCTTGGTGCAGCTCCTCACTATACCTTCCCTCCCCCTTTCTCCCCTCATGACCCCTTGATAAATTATAAATTATTATTGTTTTCATATCTTACACTGACCACTATCTCCTGTCCCCTGAAGTTTCTTCCCCTTCTTTCCCCCACCTTCCCCCTCCCCTTCTGGCATGGTTACTTCCATTTCTGTACCTGAGGGGTTTATCTGACCTGATTCTGTGTGTCCTGAGCTCTTATCTGTACTTGTGTACATGCTCTGGCCTAGCCAGCAGTAAAAGGCAAGATTGAGGTCATGATAGTGGGGGATGAGGAAGTCTGTTAGTCTGGGTCGGCTAGATAAACAAGTTCATAGGCGCTCATATGTGTGTAAGAGAGAATTTTATATAAAGATCAATTGAACATTAAGAAAACATCCCAGTCCAGTCCAGGTCAAGTCAATAAATGTGATATTCGCCCATATGTCCAATACCAGTCTATAAATTCTTCTTCAGACTCACACAGCACAAGCAATGACAGCGAATGCAGGGAGAAAGGTGACAGGTCAGAGAGTGGACAGTCTTGTGGATTGGTGGCGGTGGAAGCTTCTCAGCACTGGCATGGTTCTCTACGTGACTCCTATAGCTCCAAGGCTCTGACTCCACCAGGGGTCTCCTTGTGACTTGTCAACAGGAAGACAAGCAGAGTGTATCTATGGTCTCCAGTATGCGCTCTAGCTCCTTCTTGCCTCCAAATGAGGTCATCAAGCTGATTGACAGGTCAAACTCCACCCCTCTGCAAGTTGAGAGGAGACTATGTAATGACAGCAGCAAACCTTAAGGAGCCAGGGGAATGCTATGTTTCACTGGTGCTATACTACACCCTGGTTGACGTATCCCTTCCTTGGGATCCTTCTGTGAGGGGATGTTCCATTGTCTACAGATGGGTTTGGGGTCTCTCCTCTGACCCCCATCTTTTTCAATAATATGTTTGTTTGTTTGGGGTCTTCTGATGCCTATTGCCTGATCTGTGGACTCCTCGTGATCACATAGGCTGGTGTGTTTCTTCTGTGTGGGCTTGTTGTTTTTCTTGATAGATGGCCACTTGTTTAACTTCAAGCCTTTAAGACCCAAGATGCTATATTTTTTGAAAGCTGGGCATCATCAGCTTTCTTTACGTCATTTGTTTGTACACCCATTGTGTCTTCAGTGATCTTGCTGGGAGGGTGAGATGTTCACCAGGTGATTAGAACAAAGTATTCATGTGTTGAGGAAGGGCTTGACTGAGCAGAGACGCAAAGTCTGTCCACGTCCTCAATGTATTGCTATATAAATATGTGTACATAGGCCAATACCTCTATTTTTATGAATTAATATATTTATATATGTGCACAACTATGTTTATACTTCTATCTATAGCTTTGCTTCAAGATACTTCCTTTGTTACCTGTTACCTTTCTCCTTTCCCACCATCATGCTCGTCCTTCTTCTGCCTTAATAATTCCTTTCAGCTAGGTTGCTGTTGCTCCGACACCCCCAGGAGTTTTTTTACCCTGTCTATAGCATTGTTTGCTCCCTTCCGCTCCCTCTTCCTCCCACTAAGTTCCTCTGAACTTGGTCTGTTGCTTCCTCCTCGGGCTTGCTTTCCATGCCTGTCTTAGATAGGTAGGCAAACCAATAGTAACTTAGATAATATAAAAAAAATGAATAAAAAGGGAAAAAAGAAATAGAAAATGTTTGTGTATACATACATATATATATAAATAAAAATTACAAGCAAAAAAAAAAAAAAACCTGAAAAAGCATGGGAGTTTCCTGGTCTGTCTGCTGACCTTTATGGCTATCTCCCCACTGGTCCTGAGCGGTTCTGGGAACCACCTATCCTGAAGTCTATTTTGGGGGCTCCTCAGGGACTTTGTGACTTGGCTTTGCTCCCTTGCTAGTCTGTTATGTTCCCTTCTTGGTTTCCCCAGCTGTGGGGGGTCCAGACTGGACCCTCTCCGTGCATGTGTTCCCAGTATTGTCCTCTCTCTTGGTATACACCAGTGAAGGGTCATAATGTCTCGAGCTGTTGTTGGCCTGAGGACATAGTCCTTTGGGCTTGGTATGCCAAGATGGGGTCTAGAACGTCATTCTCTCTTTTTCCTTCTTGGTTTGCTTCCGTGTGGGTGTGGCATGCCAGCCCCTCTCCCCAACCTTCAGGTTTAGTGTTGTCCCCTGTAGCACATACTTCTAGGGAGGGGGTTCATTTGCCTCTGATTTTGCCAGTCCTGTAACTCACTCTCTCTGTTCATGCATTGCTTTATGTAGTTATGTTGCCCTCCAGGTTTGGTGTGCTGTGCTGGGATCTGTATGCACACTCCTACTTCCATGAGGACATAACCAATACACTCCCCCGGGGTGGGTTATTGCCCTAGTCTCTCGATGCCATTGTCTTCCCCACTCTCCCCGCTTTTTGCTCAGCCCCTTCCCCCTTCTTTATGTTGGAATGACATATACATCCTTGGGTTTGGCTTGTTTCCCACATGTCTGCCTGTACCTCAACCTGTATAATGTGAGATAAGTGGCACTTCTTTCATACCTACTGTGCTGGTTATACTTAACTCTGGGGACTCTTGTTGCACTTGTCCTTTTGTGATTGGCTAACTTCACTTAGCAAGATTTCCTCCAGCTCTTCCCATGAGCGATGTGCTTCATGCAATCATCAGTGCATTTTAGTGAAGTCTAGTACTCCATTGTGTGTATGCGTGCACGCCAGAGTTTTCTAATCCACTCATCCATCAATGGAAATTTAGCTTGTTTCCAGTTCTTTGTGACTATGAATTGCACTGCAATGAACATTGGGGTGCAGATGACTGGTCTTGGTCTAATTGTTACCTCTTCTGTATGTATGCCCTGTGGAGCAGACCAGATCTCTGGAGCTGGAGAAGCTACGTGGAGATCCCTGCTAGTGCTGAGTTGCTTCTACCACCACTGGATGCTGTTGATGGACCCTGAGTCCTGGAAGCGAGGTGCAATGGGGAGACCCCTGCCAGCATCAGGATTCTGAGCCCACTGACCTGTGACTTCGTGAGTCGGAAGGAGACTTTATAGACTGGTATCGGGTTTATAGGCTATTATCAGACTTATGACTTTGAACTAGACTGGGTTGGGATGCTTTCTCAATGTTCCATTCCTTTCATATATAAACCTTACACTTATATCCATATATGTGTTTATTAATTTGTTTCTCTAGTCTACCTGGACTAACACACTGATTTTCTGATTTGGGCTAACCTCAAGGGTATTAGGTGGTATCTGATGATTGTTTAATTTGCATTAAAATGATCGACAATGGTTGGGACTATTTTCTCATGTTTATTAGCCATTCTGGCCTTCTCTCTGTGACACTTCTGTTCAGGTCTTTTGTCCATTTTCTCAGGGGGTTAACTGTTTTCTTCTTTTTTGTAGGTTAGAAGGGTATTGTAGTTTTAATAATAAGCTCTTTGTCGGTTGTGTCATTGCTAAAAATCCTCTCTCAGGCTGTGGGTTCTCTTGGTACTCTGCTGGTGAAGTCTTTGGAAGCACACAGGAGTTTTATCCTTAGTCTATCCCAATTGTTGATTTCAAATTCACCTGTGTGTGTTCCCTACTCTATTGCAGTTAGCCAAGGATCTTAGGTTCATCCTGATTCCTTTGTTGGTGATTCTGATAGTTTGGGGTTTTACCTGTGATCCAGGTATCGCCAGTTTGATACCACCAGTGACACACCTTGAGTTTGTTCTTGTGTATGGGGTGAGGTAGACATCTCCTTCCATTTTTCTACAAGTGGCTATCCATTGTTCCCAGCACCACTTATTTAAAGGGGCATATGCCTCCCACTTGATGCTTTTTTGCACCTTTGTCAAAGATCAGTTGTCTCTATGCTGATGGTTTTATTTCTGGGTGTTCTGAGACTCTTGTGTGTTTTTTTTTAAACAAGCACATCACTTTATTGGGAGCTCTCATGACACTCCACAATTCAAATAGCTTGAGCATACTTGTCCAATGGCGACTACAATGAGTTTCAAAACATTTTCTTTCTTCTTGAATTCTTTTGATTATCAGCTCTCCCCCCCCCCCCCCAATGATGGGTGCTCTAATAGCTCTTGTAACACTTAATCCTTCATTTGTATCAAGCATATTCGTACACATGTCGCCATCTTCATTTCCGAATGTTTTCTACCTCAGGAGACTCTTGTTTTTTTGTGATAAGCCTTAAGTTATAAGTTATGAGTCATCCTAGGTTCAGTAAAAGTCAATATTATAAGAATGAGGAACGTTTGCCTCCAAAGAGTCCTATGTGATGCGCGTCATGGAGCCCTCCAGCTTTAAATGGTCTGCCTCAGTGTGGCTCAAAGAATGGTCTTTGGACCAGTGGACACAGAAGCGAGATCAAGTGTTCGGGGCTGGTAGAGCCATTTTAGGATCCCCACCGCTGGAATCGTTCAGCAGTGCTCGGCTGCTAATTGAAAGGCCTATGATCCAAACCCCCCTTGCAGCTCCGAGGGAGGAAAGACCCGGTGAGGTGCCACACGCAAACGATACAGACCAGCGCCTAGGACACACAGGGGGCGCAGCTCTGCTCTGTCCTCGGTTACTGTGAGTCTGAATCTCACAGCGCCATAGCGATTTAGTACTGAGTTTTATGTAGGCTGACTATGACCATAACAATGTGGGGATTGCCCTTTGGTGTCCATGTTTAGCTTCATCCCCTGTCTCCTAGAAATACGCTTTTATTTTATGCTAGTATTGGGGCCCTGGGCTGGGATCCAAGTGGTTGCCAGTTTGATGCCACCAGCATTTCCTCAGGAGAAAGATGGCCCTTTCTACGCCAGCAACAGCTACAGCCTCGGAAACCCACCCAAGTCAGCAATGGCTCCCTGGCAGCACGCTCTTTTTGTTTTTGTCATTGGTGTGCAGAACACAGAGCAAGACAAAGCACAGCCATGGCTCTGTTTTACTGAAAGCCCATGTTGGTGTGACTTCTTTTTCTACAAGGCATAGGCTTTTTGTTCTTTGGAACCTTGTGATGCACTCCAAACATAGGAATACCATATTTTTTGGACCATAGACACATCTGAGCATCAGACACATCCAGTTTTTAGAGGAGGAAAACAAGAAAAAAAATATTCTGAACCAAATAGTACCTGTGTTAGACAAGGTACTCTAGAGAAACAAAACCGGGACACTAGTAATTCTCTTTATATATTTATATAGATAGAAGGATATATAAGATAAGAAATAAACTGTTAACTAATCTATAAAGCAATACAAATGGCTTGGTGCAACTCACTTGCGTGAGACAGCTAGTAGACTGGCACTCCTTGGAGTCTTGAGGGCTGCGGAGTAGTCCTCTGCAGAGCAAATCAGGCTAGCCACGCACAAGCAGCAAACAGCAAAGCAGGTCACCAACAGTCAGCAAGGTGACAGAGAGTCCAACAGTCCCCAGCTCAAGAAACGTATATTCCACGAGCGTGGCGAAGCAAAACTTGAAGATACCTCAACTCACGGCTCACAGTTCACTGATTAGGTGTCCCATGGTAGTGTCACTTGGAGATTGAGGCATAGGACGAACAAGGTAGCCGGCTGGTCCGAAGATCCTAGAGCAAGAAGGCAAGGGCGGGACTCGTCAAGCCTTTTCTATCTCTGCCCTTCAATTGATCTTACGTGTGTTCACTGGCCATGTTGTCACAACAGACCTACCTATCATCTTTGGCCATGTTGGCACAGCAAGCTTACCTAGCACAGTACCAGTCTACTAAAATGTTCTGAGGTACCACACCTTGGTGCCAGAAGATGCATTCTCATCACACACCCCCCTCATTTTGGGGGGGAGGAAAGTGCATCTTCTGGTCCAAAAAATACGGCAGCTAGTGTGGGGTTCCAGGGTTCTTGTGTTTGGTTCCAGATGTTTGTCTTTTGTGTAATGATGTGGTTATTCTCTTCAGGCACCACCCCCGACCCCAGACACATGCAAATGCAGTTATAAACACTTGCTGGCAAATAACACCAAGTCTTTCAATTGCACATCAGGTTCTAAGGTTGATAGATATGTATAACAAAAGAGCATTACTTTTAAAGCGCTATCTCAAAACATTGTGTTTTCATCAAAAGCACACCCTGAAAATGAGGTTCCTAGCTAAACTAATATACAAATCTCTCAGAGATGGTGATTAGATTTTCCACGTGTTCACATTCCCATTAGCTTGCTTCTGGATGGTTTCCTTGTCTCTTCACCCTTCCATCTTTGCTGTGGAGAAAGTGCAGAACATTTGGTGATGGCAAAAACTGACGCGTGCACCTTTCTGATTATAGGCTTGGCTTTAGGAGCCAATCTATCTTTAGCGAAAAGGTGACTTCAGAGGGGTAGTTTCGGTTCAAAGCTTATGAGCTATCTCAGGGGACTAGCCTCGAGTCTAAAGTGACCAGATTTTAAGCAGGACACCATTGATGGGATGGGGATGGGTTCTTGATTAAAAATCTGGTCCCTATGGAGGAACAAAAGTGTTCAAAGATCGCAAAAATAGTACTGTAATATATTTATTTTAATTTTAAAGTGCCGTGGGACCTTGTTAAAAAGCAGAACGCCCGATCACTTTACTCTCAACTGATCAAGTAAATCTAGACTTTTTTTGTGTGTGGCATCACTGCCCTGGAAAAATCTAGACTTCTAAAGAATTAAAAAAAAAAAACAAAAAAACAACCACCAACAAACAGTGATGCCAAAAAAATTTTTTTTTTTCTCCCCCTCTATCAGAATCCATGTATTTGTGGGCATGAACACACGGGTCCTTAGGGGGTTCAAAGCAACACTTTTCCCAGCTAACTGTTCATACTCTGGCTAGCTGCTTTCTTTATCGTATTCAGTACCACATGGTAGATGAAAACACTCAAGATAACAGTGGAAGGAATCGCAGGCATTTTGCATGACTTGGTGTTGCAGTAGAAGAGATCCTCATTAATAAAAAAAAGCCTACCAGGGCTCCATTTTGGTGCTTGGCAGCACACTTCCTGAACAGCTTCAGCCTGGGTGGGGCCTCTGCCTGGGCCTCCAAAGCCAGCCTAATGACCCGGGTGCTGGCAGGAGCCAGATGCAGCACACGGGGTCCTCAGAAGTCTCCCGACACCTCTTCTTAGGATCATAGTTTCTCGTCAAGAAAAGACTTACTTAAAGAAAAAAAATTTTTTGGAAGCTGGATTATTTACTGATTTCCAGGGTCATCTTACACCTGCTACTTCTCAAGGGATTAAAAAAATATATATACAATCTTTTAATCTTTCTGGAAAGCTAACAAAGCATTGTCCGGACCTAGGACTGGCAATCAGAAGCAACTAATCTCTTTCTATCATCATGTTTTCCAAAGGGCTTTATAATCTTCTCCCTGGGCTCATTTAATTCTTTTAAAGTGTATCAGTTTACCACCCCTGCTCTACTTTCTTGCGCTTCTGCTTTGTTCTTTATTTGTTTACTTACATTTCTATTGGACTAGTAAGCACAAGGTCAGCAGTTTGAAACCACCAGGCTCTCCACCGGAGGGAGAGGTCTCTTTCTACTCCTGTAAAGTGGCAGCATCGAGAACCCACAGGAGGCAGTTCTTGTCCCATAAGGAGTTGAAATGAACATGATGGCGGTGAGTTTTGATCTGAGTATAGAGAAAGTGACCAGACGTCCCACTTTTTAACATTTGCCCCATGTCCCGTGGCATTTTAAAATGAATATATTACAATGCTATTTTTGCTTTCTATGAAAATTTTTTGCTCCCTATAGACCAAATTTTTAATCAAGAACAACCCCCCCCTCCCGCCCCTGTCAATGGTGTCCTGCTTAAAATCTGGTCACTTTAGTATAGATAGGGTCTGTCATCTGTTTTGTTATCAGTTTGTCATTCTAGAATATTGTCATAACTTATACTCATGCTTTGGTCTCCATTTTGTTCTCATACCCTTAAAGAAGGACACACGTGAGATTGAGGGGTGTAGTGAAAGGCAGTAGAGAAGACACCCCTTTGCCATGCCTTGCACTCCCATCTGGATAACAGACTTTTCCTGAATTTATTGTTCATCTTCCTTTCCTCCCATGCTGTCCCACTGGGGTTTAGAGGAAGTCCCAACCTTGATTTTGCAGTGTTGACAATTTAGCGGGTTAGGTATTTTTCTTTCCCCCTCCAGGACTCCCGGGAACCCTAGCAGCATAGTGGTTCACCATCTGGGCTGCTAACTGCAAGGTCAGTGGTTTGAACCCTACAGATATCTTGCAGGAGAAAGATGACAGTTTTCTGCACCCATAAATATTGGTCTCAGAAACGCACGTGGCCAGTTCTACACTGTCCTGTAGAATCGCTGGAAGTCAGAATCAACTCCATGGCAGTGAGTTTGGAAATGTGAGCTAGGACCCGGCAATGACTACACAATGACTACACCGCAGGTGACTGTAATCTAGGGGTGGGGCTAGTTAATTACCCGAGGAAGAAAAGCAGGACATAATTCTTAGTGTGTAGGCAGGGTAGGGAATCCCTGGATGATGCTTAACAATTAAAAACTCAATAGGGGCTGAGCCCCTGTGGCATAAGTGGTTGAGTGCGGGCTTGGCCATTCAAATCCAGCAGCGGCTCTCAGGAACATGTCACTGGTTAGCTACCACGACCACCAGAGGGCAGTGATGCCCCCCCCCAAAAAAACAAAAACAAAAACAAAAACAAACCTCAATAGGTTAACTGAATGGTTGGCAGCCCAAACCTAGGTGGATGCTTCATGGACGAAGGGGATGGCGGGTGATCTGCTTCCACAGGGTCAGCGCCTTAAGACCCCTCTGCGATGCACTTGCACTTGGCAGCATACAGAATCAAGAATCTGCACCATGACAACTGGTTTGGTTTTTGTTTTTAGGTTGGCGATCGAAGAAATTGAATTGGGGGTGGGGGGAGGGAAGGGGGAGGGGGCACTGACAGTGAAAACATGCCGGGATCCCAGGATTTACATGTCGAGGGCTACGAGCTCATGAGTGAGGGCAAGACGGTCGAGTTAGAACAGCTCATGAAAAAGGTCTTCAGAGATGAGATCAAATGGGCTCTCTACCGAAGCAACGCCAATGTCTGCCTGTTGCAGAGGCCCCGCGTAGCAGATGGGCTTGAAGAGTGAGGTCTGTCTGCACAGCCCGAAATGCCAGGAAAGGGCCAGCGAGCTCTCACATCGCGAAGAGTCAGGGCAAGTTTAAGCCCTCTGTCGTCAATGGCTTCCGACTAGGGGTCCCAGGCTTTAAATCTTTACTGGACCAGGCAGTCCCATCTCTCTCCCGAGCAGCTGCGGGTGGCGTAGAGCCGTGCGGCGGACGGCGAGGTTTAAGTACATGCAATTATGCAAGCAGTTAGCGCGATGCTTAGATAAGAGGACCAAAGCCCACGCTCGGCCAGCGCAGGCGGTGGCGCGGCGCTAGCGCCCTGTCTTGCACAAATTCGGATTGTCACAAACGTCCACAACAGCTGATGACGAGAGCCACGTGATAGGCTCGGCTCTGATTCGCTGCCTCATTCTGGGGTACTCTGTTTCCCAGAAGTCTCTTGGGCAACTACATTTCCCAGAGGGTCTTAAGATGTTTGGAAGAGGATGGGTGGGGGAATCGTGACAAGCTGGAGCGCAGGGGGACAGGGCTTGAGGGCACCAATATCTAGGTTAAAACCTTCCTGACGGCTGAAGAGGGGTAGGGGGCTGTGAGGCTCACCCAGCGGATTTGCGCGGGGCCGGAAGTCGCCGCGGGGCCTTTCGGGAAATGTAGTATC
Organism: Nesogale talazaci; assembly: GCA_004026705.1. Classification (NCBI taxonomy): domain Eukaryota; kingdom Metazoa; phylum Chordata; class Mammalia; order Afrosoricida; family Tenrecidae; genus Nesogale; species Nesogale talazaci. The sequence goes on along the minus strand of PVJH01007606.1, from coordinate 70,660 downwards.
GTGGGCCGGGGGTAGGGCTCTATTGGAGGTCACGGGTGGGGCGGGAACTGGCGAGGAGGCGTGGATGTTGGCCTTGCACAGGGCTCATCTCCCACTAGGTGGCGCTGCGCGAGGGCATTTACCTGCATACCTCCTGGGTCCCCGCCCACATCCGGTAAAATGTCCCTTTTAACCTGTAGGATTTAGATTCCGCTGCGTTTAAACAATCTGTGGACAAATGAGAAGCGGAGAAACAGCGTCCCGCTTCTTGCTGCCCATTGGAAGCTTTGTAAATGTACAGAGAAAAAGTTGTTTCACATTTACTGGTTAATGGCCAGTCGGCTGATGGGCTCTGGTGAGGCTGCAGGGTAAGCAGTGGACTGCTGACTTCAAGGTCGGAGGTTCAAATCCACCAGTCACTCAGTGGGAGAGAGATGAGGCTGCCTGCTGACGGAACTATTGACAGCCTCAGAAACCCTTGATCGGGTGACTTGGGGACAGAATCCAGGGCCCTGGCAGTGAGTTTGGTTTTTTGGTTCAGGGTAGCCGACCAGAAGCCCTGGTGTGACCTAATAATGCCTTAGCTGTTGGGTCGCTCGTGGCAAGATCAACTGTTCCCCCTGAGGGAGAAAGCGGCAAGGCGGTCTGCTTTCACAGAGATCTAAGGTTGTTGGGTTTGATGTCGGTCCAGTCGATTACACTGTAGAGCGACCCGAACGGACTAGAAGCCAATCGGAACTGAGAGGAACGGCTCTGCGGGGTTTTGGAGACCGTGGTCTTAGTTCCCGCAGCCTGCCCTCCACATCTCTCTCTCCAGGAGCCCCAGATCCCTCTGAGCCCCCGGCCTCTGGGCTCCTAGTGGAGCATTTTCACCGCCATGCCATCAGAGCACCTCCTTCCTTTTTTTTTTGCACATGTTGGTACGTGGTTTCCAGTCATGGCTACTGCTGACCTCTGTAAACAGAAGGAGGCACGGCCGGTCCTGCGCTAGCTTCATACTTGTTCCTATGTTTGAGCCCCCGATGCTCAAACCACTGAGCAGATCCATCTCGTTCGTTGACGGCGCTCCTCTTTGTGCCGACTCTATCCCAGGGGAGTCCACAGGGCAGAGCGCTTAACGCGCTCGGTTGCTAACTACTCCGTGAGTAAAAGATGTGCGCCTCGGGGACCCACCGGGACATTCTACTCTGCCCCACACGGTCCGGCGAGTCCGAATCTCCCGACAGTGATGGGTTTTTCACTTCACCAACTACTGCGCCCTCCTTGCCCAAAGGGTGAGACACAGTCGTGCCATCTTTGCTTCCCAGGTTTCCTGTGGCTGAACTGCAACCCCCCTCCCCTGCCCCGAAGCTTTATTCAAAAACATCTATTTTTTAGTGTCCTTTGTGCACGGTCAGCTTTGATGGGTATCAGAGGCGATTGAAGCTGCCCTGGCTTGGGTCCTGTGCCCCTAAAACCACTATGGGACGCCCTTGCTCTGCAACACCTTAAAGAGGTCTTGTGCAGCAGATCTGTCCAACACAAGTGTCATTTGATTTCTTAACAACTTTCTATGGACCAGGACTGGACCCAAGTCTAGCGAAATCTTGGACAACACCAAATAGCCTGCTTTTATCATCCTGTTGCTTCTAGGTCCATGTGTGAGGGTGTTTATTTTTGTTTTCTGGGGAGGTGTAATCCATACTTATCTTCACGGAGGGGACCTGGTGTGTTTGCGCAAAGGGGTGCACTCGATGTGAGGACTTCCAAAGGGCTGTGGCTTCCGCTCCCAAGGAGAAGATCTCCTTCAAGGTTTCCGAGGGAATGAGGGTTTCCACTGACATCTGCCCCAGCCCTAGCATGACTGGGACAATGTCTTTGAGGGGGAAGTGGATCTTTGATGAGCAGGCTGCTCATAGTACAGGGAAAACTGGCAATAGTTCTGATACTTGTTCTAGCCTGCCTATGTCCTGCGGTTTTAGTCTCCTCAGTTTGGGCCTTAGGGTAGGTCGTTGGATGAAGGTGTTGGTAGGGCCAGCAGGCATTGTGCTGGGGCCTGGGGGGACACAGTGGGGTCGAACGGGCAGACATTCTCACAGAGTTGACAATTCATAGGGGTGACAGACATTAATCACAGCGTTTGAAGCCTCTCTGAAGTTTGACCCGAGCCCTAAAAGGGGAGGAAGAGAGGAACTTTCACTTGCTGTGTGATCCAGAAAGATCGGACCAAAAGGTCCTGAGGCGTCATGAACATGGGATTGAGTTCAAGAACTCAGAGATGGCTCTTCCGGTCCCTGACGCTCTGGGAGCAGCAGGCGCCGGTGCAGACATGGCCAAGTCCAAGAACCCCACCATGCACCACCATTCCCAGAAATGGCATTGAAAAACCCCAATCACAAAGATATGAGTCTCCTAAGGGGGTGGACCCCAAGTTCCCGAGGAACTTGCGATGCGTCAAGAAGCACAATAAGAAGGACCTGAAGAAAACATGAGCCAACAATGCCAAGACCATGGATGCCTGCGCCGAGGTCATCAAGGATCTAGTGAAGCCCTTGGAGGGCAAGGCCAAGATCCCAATGGGCATCAACTGCAAGCTCAGCCGTCTGGCCTGCATCATCCACCCCAAGCTTGGCAAGCGAGCTTCAGCATGTATTGTCAAGGACCTGAGGCTCTGCCGGTCCAAAGCCAAGGTACCAAGCAAGGCTGACACTCCAGTCAAGGCCTTGACTCCAGCTCAATCTCCCAAAGGCGCCTAGGTTTCTACAAAATAGAGTTTTCCATGTGAGGACTCAAGGAGCTAGTGTGAACCCTGGGCTGCTGCCTGCATGGTGCTGGTGTCTCCTGGTGCTGTTTGTACAAATAAACCCAGGTGGCGCTGTTATGGGTCAAAACCAAAACCCATACCAAAAAACTCTGAGCTGTCCCATATCCCTGGAACTTAGTGAGGGTGAGCTTGCTGCGGTTAGGGGCCTGGGAATTCCTTTATGCACAATGCTACCTAAACCCATCCTGCACAGTCTTCCTCCCTCATAACTGTTCCTGTGCTTGGGCCCCTTGTGGCTGCCATGGGACCAGTCCATCTCCTAGAAGACCTTCCTCTCCCTTACAGCCCTTCTCCTTGACCAAGCATGATGTCCTTCTCCAGGGCCTGGCCTCTCCTGACAACATGTCCACAGTATGTCAGACAAAGTCTCGCCGCCCTTGCCTCCAAGGAGCGCTCTGGCCGTGCTTCTTCCAAGACAGATCTGTTTGTCCTTGTCGCAGTCCGTGGTACTTTCAGTCTTCTTCTTTAGCACCGCCCTTCAGCTGCTGCTTCTGTCTGCTCAGTTCAGTGTCCAATTGTTACATGCGTAGGAGGCGATGGAAAATACCATGGCTTGGGTCAGGTGCCCCCTACTCCTCAAAGTAAAACCTTTGCTTTTGGATACTCCAAAAAGGTCTTTACTGAATTACCTCATGCAACTTGTCTTTCGATCTCTTTATGGCTGCTTCCATGAGCATTAACTGTGGATTCAAGCAAGACAAAATCCTTGACAACTTCAACCTTTTCTCCATGTGTCATGATGTAACCTATTGGTCCAGTTTGGAGTTTGGTCTTCTGGACAGTAAGTTGTCATCAAGACCGAAGGCCGTAATATTTGATCTTCAATGCTTCAAGTCTGCTTTGTTTTCGGCAAGCAAGGTTGTGTCCTCTGCATATCAGATTGTTAATCAGTCTTCCTCTAAACCAGATGCAGCATTCTTCTTCGTATATGCCAGCTTCCCAAGAGTGTACTCAGCACTCAGATTGAATAAGTATGGTGAGAGGATACACCTGGGTGGTCCACTTTTCTTGATCTTACACCATGCAGCATTCCCTCGTTCTGTTCTGTTATTGTCTCTGGACCCAGTGAGCACCGTGTATTGTCCCAGAAGTCCCATTCTTCTCAAGGTCACCCACAGTTTATTATGATCCAAATAAGTGAGGTCAGAGGGGGAAAAATCCTCTCACTGCCATAAGAACTCACCTTCTCTTCCCCAGGCTTGGGCTCCCTCAGCCACAGTGATTGGCGTCTGATATCCCTCCTTATTCCTGTAAACCGCCTTCCAGTGAAGGTTAATGAAGCTTGGGCGTCACCACCTCTTCCTCCACCCTGGCTTCTTGGGGGTGTGCCAAGGGGCAGATGCAAAAGCAGCACATAATAATCTTCTTCAGAAACCTGCTGGATTCAATTGTGTGTGTGTGTGTGTGTGTGTGTGTGTGTGAGAGAGAGAGAGAGAGAGAGAGAGAGAGAGAGAGAGAGAGACGATCTGATTTTTATTTTGAAAACCTGTGTGCAAAATGGGAGGCCAAAGAAGCCATGGCCACCCGAGGTTCAGGGCTGCAGTGCTGGGGAGTGAGACTGGGTGAGGGAGCCTCCCTGGACTTGCATTGCACAGTGTGCCCATGCCTCTGGGCCCTGGTTTGTGCCCGTGCCAAATGAAGCATAGCATCATCCTGAGACTTCTTTGTCTGATGGATGCAGACGTTTAAAAAGAATAGCTGGTGTCACCAACCATCAGCCCTCCCCTCCCCCCATGTGCCTTTCAGGTGACCCTTCACCTGAACTGTTTCCTTTTTCCTAATCCTTTTCACCAAATCCCCCTCCCCCCCTCCCCCCCAGCCCCCAACCTTCCATTTTGTCTTCCTTACTCACTTGCAGCTCGGTCACTACTTTTTTGACTTCTTTTACCAAGCCTAGTAAATCATCTTGGATTCCAGACATTGAATCACTTGCTCCTTAGCCCTATCTGGACCCTCTTTAGTCTCCGACATTGTCAATTCTCCAACAAAATACAGCGATAGGCCCTGGCTTTCCAACCTCTGGGAAAAAACCAAACAAGCCCCAAACCGGGGAGGTGTCTGTTCTTGCAGTTCTTTTGGTTACCACTAGATGGCACGTGTGTGCAGGTCATCCGTCTTTTAGGGCCAAAACGTCAGTGATTTTTATTGTATGTCAAGCACAGAGGCTTCGAAGGGAATTCATTGTAAGAGCACAAAATGTAACCCAAGGATAGAATGAAAAGTTGAAAGAATCGGAGAAAATAAAGAAGGGGTGGAAGCAATGCCTCTAGGATGCCATTAGCCCAAGGAGACAGTGCTAAAGAGGCTTGCCTGGTGAGCAGACTCACTCTCCTGGCTCCAAGCTTCCCAGCAGGCAAGGTGAAGAGGTCATGATGAGTAGCTCCGAGACTCAAGATTCCACAAAGAGATGAATGAGGCAATTACTCAGGAGGAGTTACAACCGAGACCACAGGGACTCTTCCCCGGGGACCTCCAGAGAGGGTTCTGTCCCACCAGTGACTTAACCGGAGTTGTTTCCTTGATCCACTTCTGAGCAGGTCTATCTGCAGCATGACGCAAAACTGCAGAGGAGGAAAAGGCGTTCCCAGGGCCTGAAGACATGGAGGCTCCCAGGAAAAGTAAAGTCACCCCTTACTGGGTACTTCTGTTTTTGCAACTGGTGAAATTTGCCTCGCAGGGACCTTAGGGCTACAGGAGGTTGCCAGGAGACTGTGCAGGCCAGTCTGTGGGAGAGACAACTGCCACACACGTGTCAGAGTGTCACTTCTGAGATTAGGTTGTAAGACACATTACTGCCTGGGCAAGTTTCCTTATAACATGGATTTCCCACTTTTGCATTTCTTGTGTGGCTCAGTTGTGATAACGTTAGAGGTTCGGTTTGAGGCATTCACATCTTTAGTCTGCAAGACGAGCCTCTGACTTCTTCATGAAATCAACTGGGATGCTTGGGGACTTCTGAGACAGATGTCCTGTACAGCCCTATGCCCAGGCTGGGAAGTCAGGGCTGGGGAAAGGCAGGTGGCTATTGTTGTGTGCCCTGGGGCCGGGTCTGATTCACAGCAAGAACTGCCCCCCACCCCCGACTTATGGGAGAGGATCCTGAAGGCACAGTGACTAAGTGCTTGACTGCTAACGGGAACGGCGGCCATGGGAGCCTAGCAGCTGCGCCTTGGGAGAAAGTCCTGCCAGTCAACTTCTGTACAGAAGACAACCTTGGGACCCTCCCGGGACAGTTCTACTTTGCTCCTACAGGGTAGCTTTGAGTCAGAATCATTCATTGGCAGTGGGTTTGGCTTTTGGTGTTATGTGACTCGTGGGACCCTGGTGGTGCAGTGGGTTGCATGTTGGACTTTGAACCGCAAGGTCAGCAGTTCTAACCCCCCAGTCCCTCTGCAGGGGAAGACTGACGCTTTCTGTTTCTATAAAGGTCTACAGCCTTCACAGCCCAAGGAGAAGTCCAGCTCTATCCTCTCGGGTCCTTAGAACTTGGGATTGACTCGGGGGCTGTGCCTATGGCTTTGGTGGCTTGAATGCCAGTCACATGAAGCAGTGTCACATACAGACCTCTGTCTGGGCTGTGCAAATGGTTTCATCACAGCGACTTACCTCAAGGTTGGTGGTTTGAACCCAGTGACTCCACAGAAGTAAGGCCTGGTGAGCTTTGTGCATAAAGATGACAAGAAGCCCCGGGAGTCCCGGGAGCACCACACTGGCGCACAGTGAGGCAGCATGGATGGTGGGGACTTGGGTTTGGCTTCGACACCTTCCTTTACTGTTCTCCCTGGGATCTGTTGGTTCTTGTAGCTGTTTGACGCACAATAACCTCCCTACTGAAAACTCGCTCACCGGAGCCGTGTGCTTAGGCCACCATCCAAGTATTTCTCGGGAGTCAGTTTCCCAGTATAAGACCTAGAGCAGCTCAGGCCATTGGGTTTATTTTGTGTTGGGCTCTGCCCTGCTTCCTCTATTTTCCGATCTGTTGTTGGAAGATGACTTCAAATGGCCGATGCTGAGTAGTGACCATTCAGCAGTCCTGTGATGAGAGCTTATTTTCCATTTTCAAATGGACTGTGTTGGTGACTGTAAGCAGATCTGGCTGGAAGCAAGTATTCTGGGACAGAAAGGGAACTGAACAGGATGATCAGTCTTAGGTCCTCAGTCCCATCTGCATGGACTTCTTTCTTCTTGGTGGTGTCTGCACACTTCTGTCCCATCGTCACCTCCACTTCCACCTTCACTACCACACAACCACCACCACCCACACATCCCCCACACAGTCACCACTACCTTTACCACTACCCCTTCCTTCTCCACCACCTCTACTACCACCACCCAGCCATCTTCATCCCCCCCACTACCACCTCCACCACCACCACACAGCCACTATCATCTCTACCACCCCCCTTCCTCCTCTGCCACCATCATCGCCATCCAGCAGTTATTCACTAAGCGCTTCCCACAAGCCCGTCATTGAGCGAAGCAAGTGTTCCCGAATCTGTGACAGACACTATGAATTGCCACTTGCCGGTTTTGTTTGTCCAGAAGCAGACTCCTAGATAGGGTTAAACGTGAGCATTTTTCCCTGGGAAATCTCTCTGTAAAGGACATAGTGGGCTGCAGAAGGGCCATCAAGGCCGTCAGACCCCACATGTGGAAGCACAAATGGCGTGTCTGTGTCCCGGGTGGCCACTCAGTGCTTGTATGTCAAACTTACTTGCTCGTGGTGGGTGCAGGGCAACACAGGTGGAGATGGAAGTTCAGAGTGGAGGATGAAGCTGGAGTCTGTCAGGGACAGGTGTCCTGACCAGGTGTGTTGGGTGTCTAGAAGTCCACGCTCTGCGGAGATGCCTAATGGAACACAGGTATGCGCTGCCAGAAAGACGTCAGGCTCATGATGCACTGGGTTTGGGATCACTTTAAGAAGCCCTGGTAGTGTGGTGGGTACACGTTGGGCCGCTCACTCAGAGGTCAGCAGTTCGAAACCACTAGGCTCTCCACACGGGAGAAAGACAGATGTTATGCTCCTTTATCCAGAGTTTGACTCTTGGAAATGCACAGGGACAGGTCTACCCTGTCCCACAGGGTCTCTAGGGGTCAGAATCGACTTGATGGCAGTGAGGTTTTTTTTTTTGTCGTTGTGGTTTCAGAAACCTTTTAATGTCAATTTTTCAGCCACCTCCAATTCAATTACACAGACCCCAGTTTCCGAAGCTCTGGAAGGTGAGGCAAGCAAAGGTCTAGCAGAGCCTGTGGGGTGCTCTAGACCAAAGTTACATTGGCATCTCCCAGAAGACCCGGCTTTGTGTCCCCAGCACGCTCCTCATTGGAGGGGAGGCATGGCCGGTGGCCTGTTACGCCCAGTTCCCTGTGAAGCTAAATCTGCAAGCTCATCCAGGGCCCGCCGCACTGGTACTTAGTCCTCTTTCTTGGGAAAAATTTAATTACTTATGGTTTCAAGTGTATATATAGGTCATCGTCGCCTTTCTTTTTAAATAATGGAAGGCTAGTTTCTCTCAGGTGGCCAAGACTTGACGTTGAACAGGACCTGTAGTGCTCACGCCTCCTCGTCCTCGGAAGTGGCCCTGTGAGTCGACCTGTTACCCTTCCAGAAAGGTTCCCTAGTATCCTCCCTCCTCTTCCCACTGCCTGGGTGCAGAGACCCCCCCTGAAAATGCTTATGTATCAGGGGGTTTCAGAAAGTTCGTGAGGAAAAGAAAAGCCCATGATTTTTAAAAATCAGTTTTGACCCCTGTGTTAGACCGGGTAGACCAGAGACACTCACATATATAAGAAATAACTTTCTAGGGCTGAGCCCCGGTGGCATAAGTGGTTGTGTGTGGGACTGCAGCCTGCGGGCTTGGTGGTTCAAATCCAGCGGTGGCTTTCAGGAGCAGCACTGGGTAGTGCCCACGACCACCAGAGGCATGATGCCCCCCCCCAAAAAAAATAAATAACTTTCTATCAAGGAGTAATTCAATATTAAATACATGTCACAGATCAGTCCATAAGTCGGTTATGAGCCCATGAGTCCAATACGAATCCACAAATCCCTCTTTACACTCATGTAGCACATTTAATGATGCAAAATGCAGGGAGACCACAGGCCGGCGGGAGCAAAGTCTTGAAGATCCAGCGATGGTGGCGTCATCTCCAGGGCTCTTTCAGGTCTTAGCATGACTCAGGGTAGGCCTGCCACCAGCCAGCTATTTATCTCAGTTGCTATTTATCAAGCTGCGACCTGCTTGACAGGCTAAGCTCCGCCCACATGTTCCTACAGGAGCCATGTTGTTCCAGAAAAAAACGTATCACACCCCATTCCCTTGTATACATCAATAATAGGTGCATGTGATTCTTATGTAGACAGACAACTCCCTTGGGAATCTTGATCAAATGTAGATTCTGCCTCTCTGGGGCTGGAAGTGCACCTTCTCAGCAGGGGTGCCACCCCCTAGTGAGCCGGCTTGGAGCCTGGTAGCTAGCAGAGTCTACTCCCCTTACAATTAGAGACCTCTCACCAGCTTGGGATGGCAGACCTGCGACTTCTGTAACCGGAGAGAGAAAGCAACTCTCTTGTTCAACTCTAATCTTCATTGGTACACTATCTAATCTTCACGGGGACTCTAGCCGGCAGGCAGTGTATGCCTATTTTACGGATGGGGAGAATGGAGCTCAGCATGGTGACAGACCAGAAGCTCAATTAGAGGCTGGGCGAGCTCTTAGGGTCCTTTCTGAGGAGAGCAGCAGAACAAGGCTTCTCAATGCTTGTTATCAGACGCTGTCCAGTCGGCTCTGGACTTCCAGTGACAGACTTGATGATACACAGCAGAACCAAACACTGCTCAGTCTTGGGTCTATGAGCCCAGCCACCGAGTCAATCTATCTCACCGAGGGGCTTCCTCTTTCTCATGACCATCTACCAAGCATGATGCCCCACTGGCATGCCCTAAGAACGTGTCCACTAGCGGGAAGTCTGGCTGTCTTCACTTCTCAGGAGCATTCTGGCTGTACTTCTTATCAACAGAAGAGTCTGAGGAACCTGCAGGGCTTCCTGAATAGGCAGATTGCCAAGCCTCCCACTTGGGAAGCAGATTCAAGAGGTGCAGCGGCGGTTGTGGCTGCGTCGCAGACCAGCAGCCCCAGCTTTTTCTAGCCTCAAAGAAGGGCATGGATTCCAGTGTTGGTGAAGACCCAGTCCCAGACGGCTCAAACTTGAATGAGCCCAAGAATCTTGAAGGGAATTTTGAGGAAAGTGCAGATGCTGGGACTCGTCCCTGGGTGCCTCTTGGGGACACACACTTGTTCAGAACACCCCCGGGCTCCAGATACAGGCTTCTGGAACTCAGTGTGAGACACTGGCTTCTTGTGGGTGAGTGTCTACTGGGTTGGAACCCAGATGCTGCCATTAATTTGCGGGATGGATTCAAGGTGGGCAGAGTGTCTCAGATTCCATCAGTTGCAAATGAAAGAAAATCATAAAGCTTTCCTCCCACAGTTGTTATTAACTGGATTAAATGAGATAATTTATGCAAAGCCTTTAGCTTTGCACAAATAAACCCTCCATAAATGGTGGCTATTATTATCAGGAGCCCTGGTGGCATAGTGGTTATGTGTTGGACTGCTAACTGCAAGGTCATCAGTTTGAAACTGCTAACCAATCCAAGCGAGAAAGATGGATCTTTCTATTCCCCTGCAGAGTTTCAGTATCAAAAACTCATGGAGTGGGGTGGGGGAGGGAAAGACTTCCACCCTGTCCTGGAGGGTCTCTCCGAATAGGATTCAACTCAATGGCAGTAGGTTTGATATTTTTGGTTATTGCCACCTGGTGGTGGAGTGGTCAGGCAGTTGGCAGGCAATCTGGCAATCCCAACCTGTGAGCCAGGGTAGCCTACCTTCTGGAAAGATCCACAGCCTTGGAAACTCTATGAGGCAGTTCTTTGCTCCCTGTAGAGTTCCCGTGATCAGAATGGTTTTGCTTTGTTTTCTTTGTTGTTGTCACTCCTGCCCTGCATGCACATATCTGGAAGGAGCACTGGTGGTGGAGTGGTTACCTGGTGGGTTGCTAACCACAAGGTCAACAGTTTGAGACCACCAGCCATTCCCTGGGAGAAAGAGGAGGCTTTTTACTTCCCTAAATCTATATTGTTATAGTTATACATATCTGTTTAACATTTTCTATCAAGGTATAACATATATAATGAAATTCACTTGGTGCACATTTCTGTGTGTGTTGACTAATATGCTTGGGATGGAACCACCACCACAGCAAAAGCCTACAACTGTTCCATCCTTTCAGAAAGTTTCCCAGGTTGCAATCCACCTGTCTTCTTACCTACGACCCTGAGCAACCAGTCACTTGTATAGAAAAGAATTTAACCTCACCTAATATGATGCTGGGGTTTGCCTGGGGCTCCTGGGAAGTAATCCCAGGTACTTGGAATGCCAGGCTGGATGTGGGGTGCCCTTGTTTGTGTAGGGGCCGTACATCAACAGCTACTAGCAATGTGATTCAGGACCAGGCTTTGCACGATACAAACAATGCAACTTAGGATAGGATCCTTGGGTCACGAGATATCAGCTCCCCTTCTGTCCCCACCCCCCCACCACAGCTTTATCGTGATAACATTCACATAATATACACTTCCATAGTTCAGTCATATTTAAAGAGTTGTATATCCACCACCATAATCAGTTCCAGTGCATCTTGCCTCTCTTCTGGTATCACCGTTTGCTCCCCAGTTCCCTTCAACCTCCTCTCTTCACCCCGGACAAACCATGATGTCAATTATTGCCTCTTTGTATCTGCCCCTTCTGTGCTTTGTATACTGGGAAACATACCAAAGGGAAAGAAAAGACCACCAGCAATATTAAAATAAGCCAGAGAGAAGACCTCTGTCAAGACACATTTTAACCTGGAGGAAATCCAGAACCCCATAAAGCTTTAATGCTTTCAAAACCTCCAGGAACAGTTCCCCCCTGTTGCACAGCATCACGATGAGTCAGAGTGGACTTGCTGGGAGAGAGTCTGTGAGTGAGATGCACAGAGCTTGACATCACTGTCCACAGGTGAGGTTACAGGAGGTAATCTATGCAAATCCCCAGGGAGCCTGCTCTCAGGCTATTCTTGGCCTTGAACTCAGCGACTGTCTCTGTGGCAGGAGCTGGGGAAAGGTCTAGAAGAGGCCTTCTTAAGCCTCGTGCACTGGCTGCCCTTTTTCTCCTGAGAAATCTGCAACACAGGCTAGTGCTGTCAGAAGCACCTTGGACTCATCTAGCGTTTGATTGGAAATGAACTTCTGCTTGTGTGTGTTCAGAATTCTTTTGTTGTTGTCAAATTTTTCATGACTGCTCCTCCGACATTCAGTTATTCAACCCCATTGTAGAAGGTCTGGACTCACAATTTAAGAACTTTGTTCTAGAACATGCTTCTGTCTCCCCTCAACTGCCATTTCCTACACGTGCATCTCTGTTCTCCTTCTTGACCAGGCCCCGTGGCAGAAAGATGTGGCAGCCTGCTTCTATGAAGACTACAGCCTAGTCAGTGATACTTCTAAGTTGATTTATTTAAATACATTCAGCAGGTGGATAAAAAAAATACAGCCTAATCTCAAGGGATCAGGTCTAGCCTACCTTGGGAAGGCTCGACTTTGGAATCCACCCGATGGGAAGGGGCTGGCGCACTGCTCCAAGTAGATAGTCTGCTATTGGGAGCAGACCAAGAACCGGGCCTCAATACTGGACTGTAACTTTATGAGGAGAGTCGTACTATAAAAGAAATCTGTTTTTACACAAATAATGCATGTTAAAGGCTTAATGGTTTTTTATGTTAAATATGCAACTCCCCCTCCCCCACCCCAATGTGTTAATTGCTAACAGGGAGCACTATGTCCCCTCTGCAGGTGTGCCTTATTTACATGGGCACGCTGTACGAGGAGGATGCGGCAGCTGACCTTCTGAGACAAACACCTTCCTTCCCCTTTTCCAGGCAGGACTAGCATGTAGAGGAGCGATGAGAAAGCCTGAAGAACACGAGCTTGTGTGCCCCATTCAGATGTGGAAAACTGTCTGGAAAACATTGTGAAGAGAAATCAGAAGAGAAGAGTCTCTTCGCAAACAAAAGGTACCTTTGCCAAAAGTTGTACAGATACAGGCATGCTGGGAGGTGCATGCAGTGTTCCCAGGATGCATTCTGAGAAATAGCCATGGTTCCCTTTGGGGAGTGAGCCCACGAGTGTGGGGTGAGAGACCTGCTTTTCCCCTTTTGGTTAATTCTTGTTTTTCTATTGTGGTAAAATGCACATCACTCAGCATTTCTTGTTTGCACATTAAAAAAAAACATGTAACATGGAACCGTATCCATTCCATTCATGTATGTAGCACGTGCAGACTGCTCTTCAGTGTGTCTCATGGGTTCAGTGCAGTGCCTCAGAGGGGCTGACCCAGGCCTTTCCTGCAGCAGTGGATCAATATTTTTTTTAAATTCTTTTATTGGGGACTCATACAACTCTTATCACAATCCATACATAAATTCATTGTGTGTCAAGCACATTTGTACAGCCATTGCCCTCATCATTCTCAAAAAATTTGCTTTCTATTTAAGCCCTTGGCATCAGTTCCTCCTTTTTTCCCTTCCTTACCCTTTCCCCCATCCCTCACAAACCCTTGATAATTTATAAATTATTATTATTTGCCATACCTTACACTGTCTGATGTCTCCCTTCACTCACTTTCCCATTGTCTGAAAGAGGTGATATGTAGATCCTTATAATCGTGCATCGTCTGTCCTGGATTCTCTGTGTTTTAGTTCTTTTCCGTACCAGTGTATATCCTCTGGTCTAGCCAGATTTGTAAGGTAGAATTGGGATCATGATAGTGGGGGATGGAAGCATTGAAGAACTAGAGGAAAGTTGTATGTTTCATCATTGCTACGCTTCACCTGACTGGTTCGTCGCCTCCCTGCAAGGGGAAGTCCGTTACCTGCAGCTGGGCTTTGGGGCCCCAATCTGTACTCCCCCTCCTTTACAGTAATAGAATTTTTAGTTCTTTGATGCCTGATACCTGATCCCTGGTGTGCTTCTTCCATGTGGGCTTTGTTGCTTCTGAGCAAAATGGCTGCATGTTTACCTTCAAGCCTTTAAGACCCCAAACGCTTTATCTTTTGATAGCCAGGCACCATCAGCTTTCTTCACCACATTGGCTTATGCATCCATTTGTTTTCAACGATCGTGTCGGGAAGGTGAGCATCATGGAATGTCAATTTAATAGAACAAAGTGGTTCAACATTTTGCATGTTATTTTAAATCATATGCATGTATTCCTTCCATGTTTAAAAACAAACTAGAAGCAAAGGATGTTTTTAGAACTTATAGTTGTTGAATAACTACAGCAATCGCCCTCCCCCCTCCCCCCAAATATCCCTAACAAAAACAACACACAAACTCACTGCCACGGAATCGCTGCTGACTCAAAGCGACTCTATGGGACAGGGGAGAACTGCCCCGGTGGGTATCTGAGACTGTCATTTTTTTTTTTAACTTGCATCACTGCCCTGGTGGGAGTAGGTGGCCCAGCCTTGCTCTTTGAGAGCTGCTGCTGGATTTGAACCGTCAAACTCTGTGGGACCCAGTCCTGCACACAACCACCACACCACTAGGGCTTAGCTAGAGACTGTCGTTTTTTATGGGAGTACAAAGACCTATTTTAAGCCCAGGGAGCGGCTAGTGGTTTCGAACTGCTGACCTTGCATTCCAGCCACTACCCCACCAGTTGCTGTTTAATTGCTGAGAGTCCTGATGACCCCAGGTGTGTCGGAGTGGAAGTGAGATCCATGGGGCTTTTTCAGGGTACTCCTCGAAGCAGCTCACCGGGTCTTTCTTTCCTGAGTGGATTTGAACCGCCTACCAGTAGCTGAGTGTTAACCATTTGTTCTGCTCAGAGGACCTCTTGCTGCACAAAGACCTCCTTTTTTCATGTGACTGTTTCCCCTTCTGTTTCTCCTCCCATGGACCAGGCAGTTCTAGCTGTTTCTGCTCAGGCCTCTGCTTCTACAAATACTTTCACAAGAAGTCATTCTGGTTCACAGTGATGAAGAAGACCCAAGGGCCAGAGGGCTGATTACCGCTCTAATTTGCAATTACACAGTGATTTTTCACTCTGCTCGTTGAATCCTGGCTTCCTCCCTGTTTGAGTTTCCGCGTTAGAAGGATTTGATTTGATTGAAGTCTTATAAGCTGTGATTATCATAAGGATTTGGCATATTAAATTGAATTGGGAAGTATTGGGCAACAGATGTAAATTATTGCCTTCCCTTTCCCTCTCCTACACAACTGTGTATTTACTGTTTGTAGCTGACCCCGCACAGACAAGTGAAATGACTTAGACTAATGTCTTTGAAACGGGAGTTGTTGAGACACCTGAGTGATCTCTTTAAACTCAAGATGCAAACAGACTGTGCTGTGGGCGCAGCAGCTGGAGCTCAGAGGGACTCTGGAGGTGCTGGTCGTCTTTGATTCCAGTGCTTCTGGCCCACCCTGCTGTGGGTCTTGATAAAGAAGGTCTTTCATTTCCTCATTTCCCCAGTGTGTTATTTTGAAAAACGAGGAATAAGGAAAATTTAAAAGAGTGGAACAGTGAACGCCCAGGTATCTTCCATTGAACTTCACTTGGCGGGTCTGCCAAGTGGACTTACACAGAGAATGGCCCTACTGGGTAGAGTGGAATTGACCCGAGGGTTTTTCCTAGGCTGTTGTTCTTAAGGGGGCCGACTGAGCATGGTGTTGGAAGGGCAGAGTGCTTCACCATTGCCCTGTTGGGGCTCCAGAACTCCATCCAGATCAACACTTCCAACACATTAATGTGTTAGCATATTTACTTTATTTCTTGTTCTGCGTATACACACACACACACACACACACACACCACTCACTGCCATCTATTTGATGCCTAGTCATGGCGACCCAGTAGGACAAGGTAAACAAGCCCCATGAGTTTCATTCCTATTTATGAAAGTAGAAAACCAGTCTTTCTCTTGAGGAATGGCTGGTGGCTTTGAACTGCTGGCCTTTTATATTACAGGCCAACATGTAACCACTATTTCTTATCATATTACATTGTATTGTATTATATTATATATAACTATATGTATGTACATTTCTGCCATCAATTCAAAGTTGCAGACCTGTCTGCTCTAAACACTGCAGCCTGTATCCACTTCCCCTTGGTGGGAGTAGGAGGCCCAGCCTTGCTCCTGGAGAGCTGCTGCTGGATTTGAACTGCCAATCCTGTGGGCCGCAGTCTCGCACTCAACCACTAAGCCACTGGGGCTCAGCCCTCAGCCTGTATATTCTAAGAATCAGGATAGCTTCTACAAAACTCAGAATCATGATTGTACCCAAGAACTTTAGTATTATTTAAAAAAAAACACCTCACACTGGACTGGTGGGCAACATCATGATAACCAGAGAAAGACTGAAGGCATTAAGGATTTCACCTTGCTTGGATCTTCAAGCAATGCTCACCAAAGTGGCATTCAGGAGATCAAAGGTCATTGGGTGCATTGGGTTAATCTGCTGCACAAAGCCTCTTTAAAGTATTGAAAAGCAAGGATGTCACATTGAGAATGAAAGTGCCTGACCCACGCCATGGTCCTTCAATCACCTCATGTGCATATGAAAGTTAGACATTGTATAAGGAAGACTGAAGAAGATCAGTTGTGCTGGAGCTATGGTGCGGGTGAAGAACACTGACAAGACCGTGGGCTGCCAAGAGAACAAACGAATCTGTCTTGGAAGAAGTACCACCAGAATGGGCCTTAGAGGATACTTGACCTCATGCACTTTGAATGTACCATGAGGAGAGACCAGCCCTGGAAAAGGGGCTTGGTGACACGGAAGGGCAATGGAAAGAAGACCTTCGACTGCTGTGTTGACACAGTGGTGCTACGTGGGCACAATCATGAAAACAATGAGCAGGATGGCAAGGGACTGGGCGATGGTTGGTTCTGTTGCACTCAGAATCTGTATGATGAGTTGGAACTGACTGAATGGCATCTTACAGCAACAATAGTAACACCAGAATATTATCTGATACACCACATTCATATTTCTGCAGCTGACTTCAGCTTGTTTTTTAAGCTTCTTTTCCTCTTTAGACTCAGGTTCCAATCAAGGATCACATGATATATTCTGTTGTCCTATTTCCCTAGGAGCCCGACGGGTACAATGGGTTAGGAGCTGGACTGCTAATGGCAAGGTCGCTAGTTTGAAACCTCCAGCTGCTCTGTGGGAGAAAGCCGAGGCTTTTTACCCCTGTGAAGATTTACAGTCTCAGAAACCCACAAGAGCAGTTCTTCTCTGTTCTGAGTCAGAACTGATTCAATGGCAGTGAGTTTTTTGAGACTTATTGACATATAATTCAATGGTCAATGGTTTAAATAATATTAAAAAATTTAGAACATTTTCTTTTTAGAACATTTTCTTGATTGTGCTCATTATAATTAGCTCACTTCCTCCCACCCTCACCTACCATATCCCTAAGAAACTATTATTTCAGTTACCATCTATAGATTTATCTATCCCGGATATCGTATAAAGAAAATCATCCCCAAACAAAACAAAACGCAAGCCCAATAACACTAACAAAAATAAACCAGGAAAGTCTCAGTCAAAGAAAGCAGAAAATAATAAAACTAGAACACATTTGAAATAGGTAAAAAGAGAGAATAAATGACCAGTTGTTAAATTTTAACCCACCTTCGGCTGCATGAATCCACTTTCCAATGCACTCTGTCTGAGAGCAAGGCCCTTTATCTCCCTCGACAATCCAAAGGTCAGAAGGAATTCATCAGAGGCTTAATCCACGTGGGGACATGGATTAAAGTGTATGAATTTTGTGCTTTTTCTCTCATCCTAACTTTCTGCAAACTAAGATGTTCAGCACTCAAGTTCTATTACACTTTCCTTCTCTGGTCTTGCGTTTTGTTATTTACAACAAAGTCTTAGGGCTGAGCCCCGGTGGCATAGTGGTTGAGTGCGGGCCTGTGGCCCACAGGCATGGCGGTTCAAATCCAGCAGAGGCTCTCCAGGAGCAAGGCTGGGTAGTTCCCACAACCACCAGAGGGCAGTGATACCCCCTCAACAAACAAACAAACAAACAAACAAGTCTTAGATCACATAGGCTGGTGTGCTTTTCCCATGCGAACTTAGTTGACACCCCACTTAGATGGCTGCTTGTTTTAAAACAAGACTGTAAGATCCCCGACACGATTCTTTCTGATAGCTGGTCACTCTCTGCTTTTCTCAAGACACTTGTCTATTGCATCCATATCTTAAATGATCTCTTCAGGAAGGCAAGAATGGAGGAGGCCCGTGTCATAGAAACTAATTGTTCTCATATCAGGGCTGTGATTAAACAGGGTCTTAAACTCCATTCCTCTATCTATGGTTTATTTATGTCCCAGGTCGACTTTAGAGGCAACATTGCCATTTTATTGGGGAGCATTATAAATCACCATCATGGAGCATATGATAATTCTACTGAGAGTGTCGTTATTGAGCCAATGGTTTAGAATTTAAAATATTCTTGAGAACAGGAAAGTAGCAGCTTTTCACACTAAAGCACATGGTCTGTTGACTTGTACAGATTAAATACTTATGTGATTGGACGCTATTTATGCAAACAAAGAGGGATGGAGATAGGGAAAAACTTTCAATAATGCTCAGTCACAAAGACAGAACTGTACCTGCTAGACTGAAACATGTCATAAAAAAGCAAAGAGAGAAGGAAAATAGTTTGGTTTTTTTGGACAAAGGTCTGCATGATCTGGTCCCTTGCTCCAATCTCCCGTGTCCTGGTATGTCACTCTTCCCTCTGCTCTCTGCACTTGGTTCCTCTTTCAAACAGCCCCTCTCCATCCATCACATACATGGTCTTCCTGTACATCTGCGCTCAGTTGCACAGGGAAGCTCTCCTGCTATGTGTTCTCAAAGCACTCGAGTCTTACTTTCTTAGGTGTCATTGCAGGTTGTGTTTCTGCAGCTGTTTAATGTTTCATTAAGATTAGTCTGTATTGCCAAGCTTGGAAGAAAGTGACCCCCTTGGTCACCCCAGTACCCAGCACAGTGACTGGCACTAAGTAACCCTTAATAAGCATTTAGGAGTACATGACTCATTTTTTAGGAGGCCCAAGGAGAATTTCAAAGGGCATGTGTGCCCATGTAAATGTAAAATAATTCATTCCACATTCTCTTACAGTCTTGGTAAGTTTGATAAAATATTATCTATTTTATCTGTTCAGTCTGACTTCAAAAATCCATGGGGAAATTTTTATTTCAAAGCAGTTCCTATATTTAAACTTTTTGAAAAGGAAGAACAACCAACATTTCTCCCATATTTCCATTATGTCTTGAGCCATCTAAGCTCTCAGGGTGGCCAAGGCATCAACGGAAGTGAGGGGCGATTGATATGCAAATACATCCATTAAGATTGGAGGCCACACCCCAGGTTTCAGTTCTATCCAAGTCAAAGCTAATTTGTGTGGAAAAAAAAAAAGAATGTCCCAAACTGGAAATTATGCCATAAAGCTATAATGCATAGAAATCAAACTGTTTTTAAAATCTGAGTTTTCAATGCAACATGTTGCTGGGTTTTTTCTTTTTTTGGGGGTGGGGAGGGAGCGGGGGAAGATTGGGTATCCTCCAAAAATTGAGTTCTGTTTGACTTGTGAAAAGGGTTCTGATTGTCAACTCTGGACACTTTTGATTTGGGGCTGACTCTGCAGTTTCCCAGGCATTGAGACACCCCAAGCAGGCTATTTAGATAGTCAGTATGGGGATCTTGTTGCCATCTGGTTTCTGGGAAATTGAGATGCAGTGAGGTCGTGAGAAGAAAGACTTGAGCTTTCAGAGGGCAGGCACTGGGCTCCTCACACAGCACTGTCTTCTAAAGAGCCAAATCCTCTTAAGAGGTAGGGGGTCCTCTTCAGAAGAGACAAGGCTACCAACATAGCTCCAGCTCTCTCTACCCAGTAAATTTTGCAGGAGCAATTTTGCAGGGATGTAATTTTAATCACACAGAAAAGAAGCAAAGCAAATTCCTTCCACCTAACAGTGGGACACTCTTCAGTAGTCCTGCTGCCTAATCTGGTTTCCCACAAAACCCCCAAAGGGCCCTAAAATCACTTTGGTGCTTGAATGCCAAGGCCACAATGGATGAGTCCAGATGCAGAGGAACAGAGCTTCTGATGATCCTGGGAAAACAGGATGTGGTTGCAGAACCCAGAGCTTGACTGCCCAACAAACCTCAACCCTGGCAGCCAATGATGGGCGATGTGCCAGCAGCCCCTGATCCTGGGTTCTGCTTTGAACCTGTAGCCATCAGCCTTTGGGACTGGAATGTAGTCCTCGGATGCAAATAATCTCTAGTGGCACTGTGGGCTAGATGTGGGGCAGCTAAGTGCAAGGTTCAAATTCACCAGCCTCTCTGTGGCAAAGAGATGAAGCTGTCTGTTCCCTTGAAGATTTACAGTCTCGGACACCTTTAGGTGGCTGGGAAGTAGGGTCGCTGCAACAGGTTATGTAAGAGGCGCAGGGGTAAGGAGTCCTGTGCTCACCGGCTCTCTTGTTTTCAGCAAATGACTCTTTCCCCCTCAGCCTCCCCTTCTGTGAAAATGACCCCACTTCATAAAGTTCTTGAGAGCATCCAATGAGATCCTGTAATATGGAATGCTTAGTGTGCAGCAATGGAATAAGAAAGGCACCGGCATTGCTTCTAAGTAATTTAGAAAAAAAGGATAGTGTATGGAGACACTGCCTGCGGATGCTGCAGAGAGATTCCGAGTGAGACTGCTACTTCTGGATGTGTTGGGGTGAACCACTTCATGGGAGATGACAGTACAAGAACAGCTAGACTCGTGCTTTGGCAAAAATATGAAAGGAGGAAAGCCATAGGATAGCTTTCAATAGCTCATAGACATTCTTCCTTTAGGCTAACAGTACTCAGAGCTCCATGCTATGGCACAGGTTGTTCTTGCTGCCTGGGATGCCCTCCTTCTCTTCTCTGTTGTGATCACTGCAATGGAGGTAATTCTGTGACCCCATAGAAAGGCTTATTAACAATCTGCAATGTGCAGATGATGCAATCTTGCTTTCTGAAAATGAGAAGGAATCGAAGCATTTGCTGATGAAGTTCAAGAATTGTAGCCTTTATTCAGTATGACTAACAACATAGTATAAAGAAGACCAAAATCCTCACAACTAGACTAATAGTTAGCATCATGATAAATGGAGAAAAGATAGAAGTTGTCAAGGATTTTGTCTTGTGTGGCTCCACAGTCAACGCTCATGGAAGTAGCAGTCAAGAGGTCAAATGATGCATTACATTGTGTACATCTTTTGTGCAAGACCTCTTTACAGTTTGGAAAAGCAAGGATGACTAAAGTGTGCCTGACCCAATGCATGGTCTTTATAATTATCTCAGATACATGTGAAAGTCAGACATTGAATAAGAAAGAATTGATGCTCTTGAATTATGGCTCTGGCACAGAATATTGAAAGTACTGTGACCTGCCCAAAGGACAAACAAATCTATTATGCAAGAACTAAGGCCAGAGTGCTCCTAAGAGGCACGCATGGTAAGACTTCATCTCATGAACTTTGGACATGTTATCAGGAGAGACCAATCCCTGGAGAAGGACATAATGCTTGGGAAAATCGGCCGCAAAAACAAAGAAAACCCTTAAAGAGATGGATTAGCACAGTGGCTACAACCGTGGGTTCAAGCCAAGGAACAAGTACGAAGATGGTGTAGAACCGGGCAGTGTTTCATTCTATTTTGCCTGTGAATGAAGTTTCTGAGACTGTAACCCTTTATGGAATTAGAGAACGTCATGTTTCTCCTGTGAAGTGACTGGTGTTTTTTGAGTGCTGACCTTGTGGTTAGCAACCCAAGGTATAAGCCATTATACCCCCTGAACTCTGTTGTGATTGACTAGTCATCCTTTAATACCCAGCTCACATAGCATGTCTTTTTTGAAACCTGGCCAGCATTATCTGGGCTGCGAGCCAGCCTGTCCTCTGTGTAGACTCATCCTTCTGTAAATACAGGTATGTTTGCACTGATATGATGCATTGCCTTTTTATATTTATGAATCTCTCTCCTTCATCCACTCTGTTCAAGGACATGACCAGGTCTGACTCCAATCTCTGTCTCTAGCATCCAGTCAATATGCATATGTGGTGAAGGTTCTGATTGAGAACTTCAGGGCTGGTTCTCTCTAGCCTCAGTCTTCTTGAGGGCCTCCTCCTTCTTCTTCTACCCACGGTTTTGTGCTATTCATGATCAACCTGGGCTGGGATCTCTAAGTACTATTGCCACTCTAGTTTTGGGCTGAGCAACACCTGCAGAAGAGCCTTGGAAACAAATACCTACTGCCCTCTTCAGAATCTCCCGCCCCAATTCTGTGAACTCAGCATCTAATTACTCTTCTTTAGAAGACCTGATTTCCTCTGGGAGGTGCATAATAAACTTTGTTTTATCACCCTTCTATGTGCTAGACATTATTCTTAAAGTTTCATGTTTATTAACTAATTTGATAAACAACAATTTAATCCTCACAACCATTCTATGAACTGAGTGCTATAATTATCCCCAAATTTAAATGAAGTACCAGAGGCATAGAGAGGTCAATTAACTTTCCCAGGATCGAACAGTAGTGAGTGGAAGTTCCAGGGTTTGAACTAGGTATTCTGGCTCCAGAACCTATGATTGCTACCACCGTTTTACCACCATAGTTTTTAGCCTTATGGTGCTATTTTTCGACCTGCTCCACGGGTTCCTACAGCTCCTGCAGCCTAAGTCTTTTTCTCACATGCCTTGAACTCAAGGGTGGGTAGGTCACCTACCGTCACTAAGTAGACTATTCTTAAAAAGCTGAGAAGATGTGACGAATGGAGCTGCAGCAACTTTCTTGGAATCGTGAGGGTCAGATTTGTCTGGGAAGCTGAGAAGAGAGGATGAGTTAGCGGTGAGTCAGAAGGTAGTGAGAGATGGGCTCGGTACCATTTTCCTGCTAAAATTACCACAATTTTAGTGGTTTTTAGACACCATCCATTTATTATCTTACAGTGGCAGCTCTAGAGTCCAGAAAGAGTTTCACTGGGTTCAAATCAAGGAACCAGTTGGGGGTGACTCTCCTGCAGGAGACACTAGAGGAGAATCAGGTCCTGCTTCTTGGACTTGCCCAGAAGCAGCTGAATTCCTGCAGAATGGCTGCGTTAGTTTCCTAAATCTGCGTTAACAAAGTCACACCAGCTCAGTGGCTTATGGGAATGGCAACTTATGCCCTCAGGTCTGGGATGAAGTGTCTGAAGTCACATGTCAGCAGACACGTGCCTTCTCTGAAGGTTAGAGGTGGATCCCTCCTCGCCTCTTCTCAGCTTGAGCTTGTTGCTGCTCCTTGGCTTATGGAAACGCCACCTCCACCTCTGCCTCCATCATTGCAAGACATTCTCCCTATGTATGTCTCTCTCTCTGCTTATTATATCAATCGGATTGAATTAGGGTCTACCTTAATCCAGTCCGACTTCACCTTAACTTGATCTGCAAAGACTTTATGTCCAAATAAGGTCACATTCGCAAGTACTTGGGATTAAAAACTGGTGAACGGAGTATTGCAAATGGCTAATTGCTTCACCACTTGGTGAGTGGTTTTCCGTTCATAGTTGCCCCCCTTGCGCCCCCTTGCGCCCCCTCCCCCCTCCCCAGGTGCTTCAGAAGACAGACCTGATCTGTTTTGAAAGGTCACAACCCTGGAAGCCATAGGGAGCCAGGCTACCCTGCACACAGGGAATCATTCTGATTTAGCATTTCCTTGATGGCACCACACAACAACTAGATGCACTTCTCCCCACACCTAGGTGAACTCCTCCCCACAGCAACAGGACCTTCAAATCTCTCTTTGCTGCCAAAGTCAAGTTGCCTTCTCCTCTGACTCCTCCTGCACCCCTCTGATAAGAACAAATGTGATTGTATCAGCCTCACCTTGCATAATCTCTGGGATAGTCTCAAATAGTAAGATAGTCTCAAACAAATCACGGACTTAAACACATCTGGAAGGTTCCTACTGCCACATAGGGTAACGTCCACAGGTTCCAGGAATTGGGATGTGGACATATTTGAGTGACCATTATTCAGCCGACCACACTGAGAGCTTCTTTGCTGGTTGCTGCCAGGCAGACAGGGTGGCAACAAGGGGAGGACAGTTTCTTTCCCAGTCTTCCCTGCTTGTGCCAGTCCTAGGTGACTGAACAGCAGCAGTAACAATAGCAGTGACCTTCGAGTATAGATTTTAGCCTCCTGGCTATGATTCAAGGTCAAATGTTTTGAGTGTTATCTCGCCGGGCCTGGCAGCAGGATTCCACCTACTGGCGTAATATTGCCATACTCCAAGCACCTTTAACGGAGCCCTTCACCTTTTCTGAGAAGCAGCCTGGACTTGTATTGTCTCATACAGGTGTCCAGGTGGAATCGTTTCTTCCAGAGAAGATCAAAAATAAAAATCTGGATTCCCACGTCTTATTTCTCATTCTCCTTGGAAAAAAAGGGAAGAGGCAGGTGGTAGGACACAGGTATTTTGAGACTGACATAAGAGCTCCTGAAATAGCTTCCCATCTCAGGTAAAGGACTCACCTATTACAATGAGTCCCTGAGTGATGAAAATAGTCAACAAGCTCAGGCAATAACCAAAAGGTTAGAGTGGGTACTAGAAGACCAGATGAAGTCCAATGTGAGTCCCTTCCTGCCTTAGGTGCCTAGTGCTGTTGCAACAGAAATATCACAAGTGAACAGCTTTAACACAAATTTATTTCTTCATGTTTAGGAGGGTAAAAGTACAAATACAGAATATCAACTCTGTGAAAAGACCTTTTTCCCTGTGTACTCTTGGTGGTCATGGTGGTGGTGGTAGTGGGGGGGGGGGGTGGCCCATGTTTCCTTTTCATATCTGTGAGCCTGGTGTTCTTTGAAGGTCTTCATGTGCTAATCATTCATCTTCTCCTGGGTCTGGGAGGTTCTCAGTACAAGGACCCCACCCAAAGAACATGCTCCACTCCTACTTTTTCTATCTTGATCATGCTGGACTGTTCTCTCCTTCTCTTTTTGTTTGTCAGATAAAAGCTACCACATCCCACTGAAACTCCTCTTATATCAGGGCTATGATCCAAGTAAGACCATTGCCTCCCACAGTAATTCCCTTACCATGGATTGGTTAATTATATGAAATCACATTTAAGGGACAATTACATCATGACATAACTGCCAAATCCCATGACTGCGTAATGGCCCAGTCAAGTTGACATGTTTTCAGGGAATCAAATTCAATCCATGATATGCTTCTCCCATAGTTTCTTTATTTATTTATTCTTTTTCTCTCTCATAGTTTCTGCATTTTCTTCCTTCAAAGCAGACACTGTTTTTTGCATGCTACTAGAATTTTTTTTACCATAAGCAATCATATAGAGGCATGTCCTTTGAATAAAAACAAATGGTTGGAATTTTCCTTGCATTCTATATTGTTTCCTGCTCTTTTCTTAAACAATATCTTGGATTAAAAAGAATTCAGCCCCGATAGATCTATTTTATTCATTTAGTTAAACTACATGACATTCCACTTTATCAAAGTGCTGTAATTTATCAAATGACTTCCTTTTGAGAGAGATGTCTTGGTTCCTCTAATCCTTGCTTCCAGGAAAAAATGTCAATGAAAACACTTCAGTATATTTCTTTGCATAAAGTTATAACATTACCTGCAGAATAAATTCCTAAAAGTAAGATTGCTAGGTTTCATCTCTTCACAAAAATCTTAAGAAACAGGCACCATTGTTATTTCTATTTACTATGTGGATAAACAGAGATACAGGTAGTCTAAGCCACTTTCTCAGCAAATTCCTGGGGGGGGGGGTTGGATTAGTACTGACTCTTCTTGGTAGTCTGGAGACTAGGAGATATTGAGAGGTAGAGTTTTCTGGGACTTCTAGATTTCTTAATATTAGAAAGGATTCTAGTTTCTTTGTTCAGGATCATACAAGGATTTGCATTGAGAGCATATTAATCAAGATAGGCTAGCTTATGCTGCTATAGTATATTAATATAGAATATGAGTGTCTTAATAAGGCAAAAGTCAAAGCATTTAAAATGATGTTTCAAATTGTTCTCCCATTCTCTCCAGGACCGTCTACTGTGATCCCTTTCAGAGAGATGGGTAGAGATAGCTGGGTACGTTTTAGTTTTCCTGAACTCAGGGTCACAGAGGCTCAGGTTTGTGTGGTCCATTAATCCTCCACATGAATGATTTTCCTGGGCTGAGCCCCGGTGGCATAAGTGGTTGAGTGCGGGACTGCGGCCCATGGGCTTGGTGGTTCAAATCCAGTGTTTGGCTCTCAGGAGCAGGGCTGGGTAGCTCCCCTTTCCTGCATCCTCCATTGTTTAATAATTCTTTGCTGTGAATGGGGAGAGAGCTGTAGTTCTTCAACTTCACATCGCTCTTTTAAGGTCTCACTCATTTAGTTCTGCTTCCTTTCCTTCCTTCCTGGGTAATCTTTTTGATTGGCTGAAGTCAACTGATTGTTGTTGGGTGCCCTTGAGGCAGTCAGCTCCAACTTGTTGTGACCCTATTGTGTAACCCAATTGATGGCTCCCCACTCCTGGACCATCCTCAGCCATTGTTGCAGCCACTGTGTCAATCCATCTCTTAGAGGACTCCCTTTGTTTTTAAATCCCCACTGGCCCTCTAATTTACCAAGCAGGATGTTCACCTCCAGGAATGGGCCCCTCCTAATGAAATGTCCTGAAGCTAATCTCCTCCCAGAACATCTTACAGCCTCAGAAGCCCTTTATAGAGTCACTGTACAAATTGGAGTCAATTGGATGGAATGAGTGAGTGAATGAATAATAGGTCTAAAGCAAACAAGACGAAGTTTCAAGATCCCTTTTCTAAGAAGCATTCAGACTGTACTTCTTCTAAGACAGATATGTGTTCCACAGAACATGACATAGTCAACATTCTCCCCCAATACCAGTACTGACTAGGACCTTCATTACATGGGCAAGATTCCTTTGACTACATCACACAACATACTTATGGGAGCGATGTTCTATTGTCGTCACAGATCCTGTGCGTGCAAGATTGATACACCAAGGGGCAGAAGTCTTGAAGACCATCTTAAAATTCTGCCTACAACATCTGGGAGATTGCTGTATTTACAGCCTAGAAGGAAGAAGAAGACACAGGTTTATCTACATAGGCACATACATATGTGAGGTGGTCATCTTTGTATCGTGAGAGCCGGTTCTGAGGAGTGCAGAGTAGAAAGGGCCAGAAGTTGAGATCCTTGTCTTGTTGAGCCACTGGGCTTTCCCAACCTTCTTGTGTATTTCTTGCTTAGTAAACGTTCGTAGGGTGTAAACCACAGTGACTTGGATTTTTCTGTTTCATCTGAAGACCTCTACAGCTGGCACAATCCTGTAGACTATGTTGGATACTCGGGTATGTAGTGGAGCCAGGTACATCTCCTCTCTTCAGGGAGCTGATGGGCCAGTGGAGCAGCACCAAATGGAACTGCATCAGGCACGAACCAAGTTCATCAATGCACTCAGCTGGGAGGAAGTGCTGGTGGGCATGGGTCCTGTGCCTGACCTGTGAGATGCTCCTGTGTCCCACGTTTTCCCCCTGCTGCTCGATCATTCTCAGTCCCACCAGACCAGGGGCAGGATTTCTAAGAACCGAGTAGCTCTTTCTCTTGAAGGCAGATGCTTCCCTTTTAGAAAAGCTTTCAGATTATACTGGGGCTACAAATTAACACATTATTTAGGCCATTCCTGGGCCATAATTTTATCCCCCTCTTAGCTCTTTACTGCATGCAGATTCCCCACTCTATGCAAATTACTCATTTTATGCAAATCGCCTCCCGTATGTTCCCCAGTCCCAGCACCTGCACCAGGCAGAATCAGATGATTCAGGCCTTAGAGCGTTAAAGTGCAAACACTTGACGCAAGAAATCTCTCGGGGGGACAGTTGTGTATTGGACGACAGGGACAGCAGAAGCCTCTGCAAACAGCTTGCTTCCCTTACAGGGAGCGCTGAACCCTGCTGCCCCTCCCACCCCTTCTTCTCAGCTACCTGCAAGCCCCTTCCAGGTGGTAATGACTGTTTGGAGTAAATATTTTGATGTGAGTGGAATGATTAAGTCCCGGCTGGCTCTGGCTCGGCACAGAACCTGGAGGCAATTAGATTTCCCAATCAGCGCAGGCGAGTGATCACTGTGCCAGGCTGGGCTCAGTAAGGTGTTGCAAGAAGCCCCGCTTCTCTATGCTGGGCCTCCTTGAGGAGGGTGTGCAGCAGTGACTACTTGACTTTAGATGCACAACAGGACCTTTAAAATCCACTGATCCTCAATGATTCTGACTTGGTTGATGTAGGTGGCAGTCTAGGTATAGGGATTATATAGAGTTTTCCAAGTGATTCAAAGGTGAAGGGATGGTTGAGACCCTTTGGAGGTCGAATTTGGCACGAGATCTGCGGCAGATGCTAATAAAGTCAACTAAAGCAATAGTGGAATGGACCCGCTGCCATCTGGTGTCTTCTAATTTCTTCCACATTTCTTCACATAGACTGGCAACTGCTCCCACACCTCTATCAGCTTTTGGAAACGTTATAATTCAGCAATTCACAGAGCCTTGTTTTTCTTTAATGTCTTTAGTGCAGCTTGGACTTCTTCCTTTAATACCATTGGTTCTTCTCCACTTGAAATGGTTGAATGTTGATCGGTTCTATAAAGCACAGGGACTCTATGTACTTCTTCCATCTTCTTTTGATGCTCTCTGCATCATTCAATATTTGGTCCAGAGAATCCTTTAGTATTGTGAATTGAGGCTTGCATTTTTTTTCTCTTCAGGTCTTTTAGCTTGAGAAACATGTGTTCTTCCTCCTTGGTCTCTTTAAGCTCCAGGTTTTTTTTTTTTCCCCCACATTTCATTATAACGTTACTTTTGCAAGCATCACTCGAGCTTCCTTTTGAAATGTTCTGTTCAGCTCTTTAACGTCATCATTTCGGCCATTCACTTCAGCCCCTCTATGTTCAAGAGCAAGTGTTAGCATTTCTTCTGACATCCACCTTGGTCTTTTCATTCATCCATAGCTTTTTAATGACCTTTTGCTTTCTTCATGAATGATGTTCTTGATGCCAGCCCACAGCTCATCTGGTGTTTGCCTATAGTGTTCAATGATTGAAATCTCTTCTTGAGATGTTTTTTATATTCAGGTGGCATAGACTCAAGGTCACATTTTGGCGCTTACACAAGTGGTTTAAGTTTCTGCAGCTCCAATCTGAACTTGCACATGAGAAATCGATGGTCTGTGTCACAGGTGGTCCCTGAGCAAGTTTGGGCTGATGTGGCTGAACGTCCCCCTGTCTTCCCACAGATGGAGTCAATTCCTATGTGTTCCATCTGGCAAAGTCCTTGTGAATAGTCACCATTTATATTGTTGACAACAAGGCATGTCAATGAAGAATTCATTGGTTTTACATCTATCATGGCGTCTCTAGCTTTGTTTTTATGAATAAGGTATTATATCTCAGTTACTGGACTTCTTTGTCCTCAACATTTGCACCCCAACCACCAGTAATTATCAGTATAACTTCATCCCACAGTTGTTCATTTCAGACTGGAGAAGATTTTAGAATTCTTCCATGCCTCCATTACTGGCTTTAGTAGTTGGTGTGTAAATCTACATAACAGCTCTATTCATTGTTCTTCTTGAGGACATCTTGTAAGAATAGGTATATAGATATTCTGCCACAGACAATACTGTACTTCAAGACAAAATTTGAACAAATTTGATGATGAACGTGACACTCTTTCTTTTGGGTTGATCATTCTACTTCCATTGCAAAATGGTCCATACCTATCCTCTTCAGCCCACAAGTGCCTAGGTTATCCATCGTTAGCCACTCCATTTAAATTCTGACAACTTTCAAAGGTATGCCCTTGACATTTCAGTTATGAATGGATCTTGCAGTTGTTTCTTCTCGTTTTGAGTTGTGTCCCCTCAGCAAGTGAGGCTTCCTAATGCTTCACTCCCACCGCGTCATTACGATCGACTATCCTTGAGAGTGTAACTCTTTACTGGCCACCTGTTGCGCGCCTTCCAACGTGAAGGGCTCATTTCCCAGACACGGTATCTGACAACGTTCCTCTACCCTTCATAAGATCTTCAGTGTCTTGTCCCTTAGTCTAGAAACTCCAGAGACACCGTTCACCCTAGGTGACACTGCCGGGAATGGGAATACTGGTGGCTCCCAGCATCACAGCAACACATAACACTTCCTCTGATGTCTGGTTTTTGCATCTGGCATAGTTCAATTGTTTGTCTCTTTTTATTCTGTTGTGCAGATGGAGGGCACCCAGTTGGTTTATCCATTCATCTGCTGATGGCACCCAGTTGGCTTATCCATTCTGCTGATGGGTGTACACTTTTAAAGGGCATAAAACACATCCACACACATTGTCTCCTTTTTTTTTTTGTGGGCATCACTGCCTCTGGTGGGCGCTACCTGGTGCTGCTCCTGAGAGCCGCCACTGGATTTGAACCGCCAAGCCCACGGGCCGCAGTCCTGCACTCAACCACTTAGGCCAGCGGGGCTCAGCCCACACATTGTCTCCTAATTCCCATCTTGGCCATGCATGGCAGGCAGTGGGATCTCAGATGGTGGCTGAGGGAACTGCAGGGGGAAGTGCTATCAGACCTCGTAGGAGGGGCCTGGAGCTCCCTTACTTATTACCACGGTTCTGGGACTCTAGTCTTCTCACATGTTTCTCCCTGGAAGCCGTGACTGAGTCAGTGAGGAGTGAAGGATTTCTCCAAGGTTGTCTAGTGGGGATTCGAAGTCTGAGCACCTCTTTTCCTGCGCAGAACTTGTATTTAGTTCCTAGCAAAAGAGCACTGTTTCTTCAGCTGCTTCCAGCATGAGGTCACAGTGCTTGGACTTGCCTTGGATAAGACTAGCGGTAACATGGGAGCTACTGATCAAGACAGCCTACAAGACAGTGCTGACATGTGGTGAATAGTTCAACTGACATCTGATAGACTTAATAGACTGGTATCAGACGTATGGGCTAATATTGGATGGAGGGACTTGTTCTGGACTGGGCTGGGATGTTTTCGCAATATCCAATTGCTCTTGTTTATAAAGCTGTTTTACGCCTATAAGTTGCCCTGGATTTGTTTCTGTAATCTACCTAGACTAACACACTAAGAAAGGCTTTCTCGGAAGAACAACTGGACTTGGAATCCAACAGAGCAGAGATCAAATCCAGACCCTGCCCCTTCGTGTGACCGTGGGGGAAGCTCTTCCTCAGTCTGAGCTTCAGATTCCTTGTTTACCACACCGGGGGGTGGCATCTTTGTGGGGCTCATCCTTGAGAGAGAGGAGGCAGTGTCTCTGGAGCAGGCCTTGGGGCAGAATGGGTGCCTGCTGGTTCCATCCCTTTTCTCCTCCCACCGTTTCCCCCGTCTTGAGTCAGCACAGTAGGTGTCAGTTAGAATTTTCAGAAATCTTGTTGCGACATAGCAAAAAGGACACAATCACAGAGAAAGCAAATGGGGCCATTATTGATTTAATTCTTTAATGTTAAAAAAAATTAAGCTTCTGAAGAATCCTTTTAATCAAGCTTATTGTGGAGCTCCAAAACCCCAGCGGGGTGAAGGCCCGGCCGGCCCGCTGCTCCATGGCACGTTGCAAATCCTTGTCTGGTGGTTTGATCCTCAGACAATGGTGGACTCAGGAACCTCCCAGCTGGGCATCGCCACACCTGCAGAAGATGCTCTCCCTTCCCCCCTTCCCTACTTGGCTGATGGAAACAACACTGGTCCAAGAATGAAAGCATGAAAACAGGAGTACTTCCCAGGCCTTGGGACCCGGGGACTGTCCCTCACCCTCTGTGAAGACCAAGGTCACCGGCTTCTGTCCTTGGGCACCACCAGACTCTCTACGTTCTCACAAGTCCACATGGCTCCTCCGAGCCCACCTGTCCTGCTGGCCTCCTCCAGACTCCCTCCCAGTGTGAGCCCCTTTCCTGAGCCTCTGCCCCCATCTTCTCATTTGGACTCCAGACCCAAATTTTGTCCTTCACCTCCTCCAAGGACGTGCTGCTCGGTTTGACCTCATCCAGCTTCTCTGCAGGACGTGACTTCTAGCTTGTGTGCTGGCCACACATGTCCCTTCCATCGGTGGCTCCCCATCACCCCATCTCTCTCCAGGGTAAGGCTCAGGTATGTTGGGGCAGCTGGTTGAAGAGTATCTGAGTTCTGAGCCTGGTGCTTACTATGCACAGTGCTCGAACAGACTGCTTTGTTCTTGGAGCTTCTGACTTGGAACCTGAGGCAGAGAAGAAGGCTGTCATCCATGGTGGAACATTGGCTATGGAGGAGGAAGATCAGAATTTCAGACCCCACCCCCCAAGACTAATACCCACGCCAATCTCTTGGTGAGAAAGATTCTTACAACCACATATTGGAGGATCTTTCTCCTCCTTCTTCTCTTACCTAATTTCTTTTTCTTTCCTCCCTCTCCCCCTTTGCTCCCTCTCCTTCCTTCTCCTCCTCCTTTCTCTTCTTTTTTTTTTTTTTGGCATCCCTGTCCTCTGGTGGTTGTGGGAGCCACCTGGCCTTGCTCCTGGAGAGCTGCTGCTGGATTTGAACCAAGTCTGTGGGCTGCAGTCCCGCACTCAACCACTACACTATTGGGGCTTAGTCCTCCTTTCTCTTCTTTACTTATTCTTTTTCTTCTTGTTTCTGCCATCTGGCATCCTGGGCACGGCTGACTTCTCCACAAGGCATGGGTAGAAAACACGTCGCTGTGGAGTTGATTCCAAGCCTCCGTGTGTCAGAGTAGAAAATACTTTTAGGGACCCTTAACATGCTGTAATGTTGATTTCCTTTAAAGATCAGAAAAACATGTGTTGCTAGTAAAGATAAGGGCAGGTAAAAAGTTAGTACCAGGAGGGTTCCAGCTCACACACACAGGGGTTTATTCGAAACAGAAAGTGTTTAAATGTGTCTTGCCATCAAGGGATAGCTACAGACGAGTTCTCTGTCTTCAACAAGCTCACTCAAGACAACGGCCTCAGAAGGGATCTGTGGAACCCACTAAACTAAGACAGAAAAGTCAGTTGTAGAAGGCTATGGTGATGAGGGCTTTTTCTGGGACTCTGCAAGGATCATCTTGATAGATTTTCTCTAAGGACATAGGTCAATTACAGAAGTCTGTTGGGAAAAGTTTTAGGAGATTTTAATGGCACCGGTGAGCAAAAGACTAGGACATTGCACTGAGGCATTTCTTCAGTGGCTTCAGTGGGTTATGGGCTACTAACTGTCAGGTCAGCCATTCGAAACCACCAGGCTCTTGGCAGGAGAAAGATGAGGCTTTCTAAACCTGTAAAGAATTAGATGCTCAGAAGTCCAGGGAGCAAATCTCCTCTGTTTTATGGCCAGAGGGGATTTGTCGAGGTTTAAATGAACCAGATAGTTTGCAAATAGATTTCGGGCTCTGTAGTCTTCTACAAATCGGATGTTCACAACTGAAGCTCTGACATCCCCTCATCATATTTGGATTTTGTCATGGCCGTCTTTGGTGCGCACAGGCTGGCGTGCTTCTCTGATGTGGACTTCGTTGGCACCTCACATTGATGGCTGCTTGCTTGAACAGTACCCTTAAGACCCCAGGCACTATTCGAATGACAGCTGGGCAGCATGAACTTTCTTTCCCACACTTTGCTGTAGACCTGAACTCAAATCCCTTTTGGTTTCTTCCAAAGCCTGCAGTGTGGGGCAACCAGGGTTGAGAAGTCTTCAAGGAGGCTGGCACTCCTTTCTTAGTTCCCTCCCGAGTCTCCTCTGTCTTTGCTCCAAAGTCAGCACCCTTCTGTGGAGGCAGTCTCAGAACCACCAACGAGTGTCCCTCATTACAATTCACATGTATGCCCTGTTTACGGGACACACCTTCTTCTCCACTGTGGCTTGATGTATATGTACCAGAGGCTGAGAGTACGGTTCCCTGGGGGTCAGCTGGGTCTGCATGTCCACCTGAAGGAACTTAGCTATGAGACTTCCGGTATGGAGAGGCTGCTGGGCGTGGTGACTCTGGACGCTGGCACAGAGACAGCAGCTACTCCTTCGAGGGACCGTCTTCCAGGAGAGTAGGGAGCGATGCAGAAGGCTCCTACAGCAGTCGGCTTAGGAGATAAACAGAGGAAGCATCTTGAGTAAGACTCAGAGTGCTGTCTATTTTCTGGATCCTTACTTGGAAAAACCTTCAAGCTCTCGGGCAAGGAGAACCAAACAGAAGAGCCTGCCCAAAGGGCATGTGCTTGGAAGGAGAGAAGGAGGTTACGCTGAGCCGCAGATGTACCCTGAGGGCGAGGGAGCGGCAATGTCTCATGATGGCCGGCAGATGGCAGAATGGAGAAAGGCCGGCTCCAGGACTGGTGGCATAATCCCTCTGGGAAAGGAGGCTGGAGCCCAGCTTGGACTTCCTATGGGACGCTTTAGTGAGGAGGCTTCTCCCCTTTCCCCCCCAATGGCTTGGCCACGCTGCTCCAGGGGAGAGGAGCACTTGTTTCTTGCCTGGACTCAGAATTCTGGGGTGGGGGTGGGGGTTTGATTTCACGTTTCTTCTTACCAGGCTCTCTCCTGGGAGGGGGCTCCATCCATCCAAAAGGCAGCTGTCTACAAGTGGGCCTTGGGTCCCCACCCTGCTCTCCCCCTCATTTGTAGTGATGTGATTCTTGTTCTTTGATGCTTGATATCTGCTCCCTTCGACCCCTCGTAATCACATAGGCTAGTGTGCTTCTTCCATGGACGGCTTTGCTGCTTCTCGGCGAGATGGCCCCTTGTTCACTTTCAAGTCTTTGAGATCCCAGATACTTTATCGTTTGGTAGCTGGGTGCCATCCGATTCCTCTGCTCTGTCTGTCTCTGCTCCCTTTTGTCATCAGCGCTCATGTCAGGGGGGGGCACATAATGATAAGATTTTTATTCTTTGATGCTTGTTACCTGGTTCTTTCCATACCTCATGGTTGCACAGGCTGGTGTGCTTCTTCTATGGTGGGCTTTGTTGTTCCTGGGCTAGATGACCATTTATTCACCCTCAAGCTTTTTTTTTTGGGGGGGCATCACTGCCCTCTGGTGGGAGTAGGAGACCCAGTCTTGCTCCCAGAGAGCTGCTGCTGGATTTGAACCGCCAACCCAGTGGACCGCAGTCCCGCACTCCACCACTACGCCACTGGGGCTCAGCCCACCCTCAAGCTTTTAAGTCCTCAATGTTATATCTTTTCATAGCCAGGTGCCATCAGTTTGGACACCCTCTTACAGGGGAGTCATGGGGAGGAGACAGGTCAGTCCAGGTGCAGTGAGGTGGTGATGAAGCATGTAACTTTCCTCTAGTTTCTGAAGGCTTCCTCCCCCCAACTCTCATAGTCCCAACTCTACCTTACGAATCCAGCTGGACTGGAGAAGGCACACTGGTAGAGATGAGAAATGGAACTACGGGAACCCAGAACAGAAGAACCCCTTGGGGCCAGTAGTAAGAGTGGAGCTACTGGATGGGTGGAGAGAAAGTGGGGTAGGGACGGGGTAGGGGCTCCCCAGCCAACTAGAAGGGTCTACACATAACCTCCTATCATGAGAGCAGACATTTGAGGAATGGGCGAGGGAAGTCGTCGTGCAGTGTAAGAGATGACAACACAATAATAATTTATAAAATATTGAGGGTTGGAGGGGAAGGGGGAGCAAGCATGGAGGGGAGGGGAAGGGAATCTGATGTCAATGGCTCAAATGAAAGAGCAGATATTTGGAGAATGATGACAGCAGCAGGCATGTGAATGAAGCACATGTGAATACAATGTGCTTGGCACAATGTATGTATTTATGTATTGTGAAAAGTGATATATGAGCCACCAATAAAATGATTAAAACAAACAAACACCCCCCTCCCCAATAAAAGGCAGCTCTGTGAGCCGCACAGGGAGGAGGTGGAATCGTGTGACTGGCAAGGTGGCAGTTTGAAGCCACCAGACGTTCCGTGGGAGGCAGAGAGTGCTTTCTCTCCCTGTAGAGAGTTACCGTCTCAGAAACCCACAGGGGCATGTCTATCGTCCCTGTAGGGTCGCTCTGAGTCAGTACTGACTTCATGGCAGTGAGGTTGTGGAGCTTTTTTGGTGTGGTGTGCACTCACTGCCCAGGAACACAGGTGTGACTCCTTGTGTGGGTTTATGAGGAGACCTGAAAAAAATAGAACTAAAAGACAGCCCCCCCCCACTACCATTCCTATCTATGAAGGGTTTGATCTGTCCTGGACTCGCAGTGTAGAAAGTTCGTATCTGAACTGTTAGCAATGATGGATGTATAAGCCCCTCCCCCCTGGGACAAATAACAGAAACGTGGGTGAAGGAATACAGTGGATGGTGTGAGGTATGAAACAAAATACAGAATGTATTCAAGGTTCACGAGTTTGGGAGGGTGAAGGAGGGAGGGGAAAAAAGAAGAGCTGGTACCAAAGGCTCAAGTAGAAAGACTTAAAAATGATGATGGCAACATATGTATGCGTTCACTTGATATCACTGATTTATGGATTGCTATGTTATCTGTAAGATCCCCTAATAAAGTGATTAAGAAAAAAAAAAAGACAAAGTACCAGCAACCACTTTCTTTTTCAAGAGCAGCTCGGTCAAGGTCAAGGTCAAGATATTGTGTAAGCCACGGCACTGTCTAGTCCATCCTTGGAGAACTGACTGAGGGTCTTGGGAATTTCACCCTGTCCACAGAGTCTATTTTACATTATTAACCGAAGAAATAGACATCATTTTCGATATCAGGAAACAAAAGGGAGCCAGAAGGAGCCAGATCAGGACAGTGACTTCCCATGAAACTGTCATCAAAATGCTCTCACTTGACGGGAGGACTGGGCAAGGCCCTTGTTGTGGCAGAGATAGATTCCCTGATGAAGTTCTTCTGGGCTTTTTTCCCCTGGTCAAACTTTGACTAATGTTTTCAAAACCTTCTCATGAAAAGCAGATATTATAATTCTTTAGTCTTCCAGAAAACCACCAAACAGAATGTCTTGAGAAATGCCATCCCCACCCTCTCCCTGAAGCTGGTCTTGGCTGGTCTTTGCTCTTGGCTGGTCTGCTTTTGCTTTGACTGAACCACCTCCATCCCCCGGAAACCAGAGCTCCAATTGCATTTTATTCTCAGGACCGTGCAGGATGGGCTACAGTTCTTCCCCAAAATGCTTCAAAATGGCCACTCCCTGGTGTAAAATGTGCACAGGAAGCACAGTTCTGGTCTGTAGCTGGTGTGGGCCCAGCGAGTTTTTCGCCCATCCAGTAGGACGTTTACTTCACTGGACTGTCCCCTTCAGAATCATGGAAGAGATGTGTCAGTGCTGTTGACACTGGTTTCTGCCATCACTTGCTTGGCCTCGTTCATGAGGCCGTGAACATGAGGAGCTAGTGTGGGTGGTCTGCGGCTACAGGCTACATCTTAAACATCATCTAGCTCAGTGGTTCTCAACTTTCCTAATACCTCAATCCTTTAATACAGTTCCTTGTGGGGTGGGGACCCCGAACCATAACATTACTTTTGTTGCTTCTTCATAGCTGTAATTTTGTTACTGTTTTGAATCATCATGTAAATTTCTGATATGCAGGATGTATTTTCTTTTTAAAAAAATTATTGGGGGCACTTACAGCTGTTATGACATTCCATACATTATCAAGCACATTTGCACACCTTTTGCCACATTCATTTCCAAACATTTTCCACTTGAGCCCTTGGTATAAGCTCCTCTTTCCCCTTCCCATCTTTTTTTAATGACTCATTTTATTGGGTACTCATACACCTCCCCTCACAATTCATACGTACATCAATTGTATGCAGGCCTCATTTGCACACTTGTTGCCATCATCACTCTCAAAGCATCCTCCCTCAACTTAGGCCCCCAGTTCCAGCTCCCCATATTTCCCTTCCCCTCCATGAACCTTTAATAATTTATAAATTGTTATTGCTTTTTCATATCCTACACTGTCCAATGTGTCCCTTTACTCATTTCCCTCTTGGCCATGCCCCAGAGAGAGGTTATATGTAGATCCCTAAAATTAGTTCCCCCTTTCTACTCCACCATCTCTCCACCCTCCCAGTATCACCACTCCCATCACTAGTCCTGAGGGAACATCTATCCTAAATCCCCCATGTTTTTGACTCCAGTGTACAGCCCTGTTCTAGCCATACTTGTCTGGTAGAACCAGGAGCATGATAGTGGATGGGAGGAAGCATTTGAGAACTAGAGGAAAGATGTATATTTCGTTGTTACTACACTGTACTTTAACTGGCTCATCGCCTCCCTGCAACCCCTCTGTTAGAGGATGTCACTTTACCTGTTGATGGGAAGGATATATTTTCATTGTTACAAATTGAACATAAGTAAAGCATAGTGAGGGCTGAGCCCCGGTGGGGTAGTGGTTGAGTTCGGGACTGTGGCCCACTGGCTTGGCGGTTCAAATCCAGCAGCAGCAAGACTGAGTAGCTCCCACAACCACCAGAGGGCAGTGATGCCCCCCAAAAGTAAAGCATAGTGATTAGACACAAAAATAATATGTAATTATATATAGGGAAGTATTTCTTTCTAATTACAAATGAATGAAATTTTGTCTTGAAGCATGAGGTAGCATGGGTAACAGTCTTCAAGCTGGGTGCTCAGAGGTGGGTATATCTCCATGTGGGCGGACCTGCCTGGAGATGGATAGAGGAGCCAAGTGTCAGTTCTTGGATGTGTTTTCTGATGGTCTTAGGTGACTCCTGTGAAAGGAGTTCGACCTCCCAACGGGTCAGGACCCATAGATTGAGAACCGCTGATCTAGTCCCTTCTGAAGACCAGTTACCCATTTGCAAGCTGCTTTGAGATTTTGAGCCAATGAATAGTTTATATAAAATCAGTGATTTCTCCCTGCCCCACCCCAAGCTTCTCCATCCAGTCTGTCTGACCTGGCTTCAACTGTTGCAGAATTCACGTTGCCCTGCCTGATAGGGGCTCCCCTCAAATGGATGTCCAGTGCTCACCACAAGGTCAGCAGTTTGAAACCAGCAGCTGCTCCGAGGGAGTCAGATGAGGCTTTCTAGCATTGAGTTACAGTCTTGGAAACCCACAAGTCAGTCCTCCTCTGTCCTGTAGGGTGGCTGAGAGGCGTACTTCACGCTTGAGTCCCTCTAGACATTCTGAAGACAAGTTAATTTCATGGCCATCAAGTAGATTCGGACTCACAAGAACCCTGTGCAGAGTTGCACCGACCTTGCACTGCTTACCTGGCAGCACCCCCGGGCTCCCAGACAAACCAAGCCCACTGGCGTCAAGTGGATTTCAAATCATTGCCCCTCTGTGACAGGGTCGATTCGCTCCACAGGGTTTCTGAGGCTGGACAATTAAAAAAAAATCATTTTATTGGGGGCTCGTACAACTCATCACAATTCACCCATCCAGCCAACCATTGTATCAAGCACATTTGTACATTCGTTACTCTCGTCATTCTCAAAACGTTTGCTTTCTACTTGAGCCCTTGGTATCAGATCCTCATTTCTCCCTCCCCTCCTTCATGAACACTTGATAATTTATAGATTATTATTTTGTCATATCTGATGCTGCCTGATATCTTCCTCCACCCACTTTTTTGCTGTCTGTCCCCCAGGGAGGAGGTTATATGTAGATCCTTATAATTGGCTCCTTTATAACCCTATCCTCCCTCCACACTCCTGGTATCATCGCTCTCAGCACTGGTCCTGAAGGGATCACCTGTCCTGAATTCCCCATATTTCCTGTTCCTATCTGTACCAGTGTACATCTTCTGATCTAGCCAGATTTGTAAGGTAGAATTGGGATCATGATGGCGGGGGAGAAGGAAGCCTTTAGGAACTAGAGGAAAGTTGTATGGAAGCTGGACATCTTCGGGAGGCCAGAGGGCCTCATCCTTTTCTCTCAGAGTGACTGGTAGATTTGAACTGCTGATTTTGGGGTTAGCAGCCCCAAACATAGCCCCCTACACTATCAGGGCTCCTTTAGAACCAACGAGTACTAGTTTATATGGGTGCAGGAAGGAAGTCGAAATCCCTGCATAGTTTGTCTACATTGTATGTGTTTGAAGTCTCTCGTGTCAAAACTCACCACCACTGAGTTGATTCTGGCATGGTGGGGTAGAACGGACCCATGGGTTTCTGAGGCTGGAGCTCTCTGGGAGTGGAAAGCCTCATCTCTCTCCCTCGAAGTGACTGGCCATTTCAAACTATTGACCTTATGACGAGTAGCCTAGTGCATAACCCCTATTCTCTGGAAGATGGAGTGACAGGGTCATGGTACTTCCCATGAACTTTTTGAACACCATGGTTATGAACTGGGTTGCTAACCCCAAAGCCAACAGTTCAAAACCACCAGCTTTCTCCGTGGGGAAAAGACAAGTCTTCTGAGATCCACAAAGAGCACCAGTCTCAAAATGCACAGGGGCAGGTCTCCCCAGCCTGTAGGGTCTCTTGGAGTAGAATGACCCTGAAGGCCATAGGTTTGCAATGTTCAGACCCAGCAGCCAGGCTCACTCTAGTTTTAAATTGGTCTCAAGCATCCAGCCCCTGACCAAGAGAGAGGTCTGGCACTTCTCTGAAGGCCAAAGTGACAGAACGGTCTGCTTTTATAATTTCATCCACTGAAAAGGCAAGGAACTCATTAATACAAAGTTCTAGAAAAATATGCCTGGAAATGAATTAGAAGCTGATTTGACACACATTTTAAGTAAAAAGGTCAAAGGCATTGTAACTCAGAACATTCCTCTCTGTTTAGTCAGCCTTGCTGACACATCACCGGGGCCTTACACGCGGAGAGGGGAAAAGACACTCACTCCTGGGTCAGGCAGGAGGCAAGGTGTGTTCATCTACTTGTCTCTGAGACGCGGGCATTTGTATTAGCATTCCTGCCTGGCACACCAGGAAAGCGAGGTTCAAAGAATGGATTGCTTTATTATTGCCTAAAAATTACCCACAGGTTAGTAGCTTGAAATAACTAGCTTTTATTCGTGGCTTAGAGTGCCCTAGTGGTTTAGTGGTTACAAGTCTGAGATGCACAAGGTTGGCAGTTCGAAACCACAGGCAGTTCTGAGGGAGGAAAACGGGGCTTTCCGCTCCCAGGCACTGTGACGGTACTGGGAAATCCACAGGGGAGTTGCTCTGAATTGGCAGTGAGCTTTTCTTAGCGGATTACCTGAGTACTATTTTAGGGCACCTTAGGAGGTGGCAGCCAAGATGCTGCCCAGCGCTGCCATCATCTGAAGGTTTGGCTGGGCTGGGTGACCTGCTTTTGCAGGCGGAACCAACGAGACCAGAGGGTGGCTCGAGAAGTAGCTCGATCTGACAGCTGGCTTCCATCCAGAGCTCCTGAGCCAAGAGAGAGCAAGGGACAGTCCCACATCATCCCTTCTTTCATAAGGCGTTGGTCACACAGACCAAG
This sequence comes from Nesogale talazaci, assembly GCA_004026705.1. Taxonomy (NCBI): domain Eukaryota; kingdom Metazoa; phylum Chordata; class Mammalia; order Afrosoricida; family Tenrecidae; genus Nesogale; species Nesogale talazaci. Next base: position 29,291 of record PVJH01007606.1, on the reverse strand, counting down.
CACGATGCACCCATGCCGGAAGGGGCTTCCACAAGAAGGTGCATGCCCGTCCATGGACAGGTCATTCTGGGGCCATGGGGAGTGTGGCTGCCACAGAGAGCTGAACTTATTTGGGCATCAAACCAAACTTGGGTTAAAGGACCCACGGGTCCTTTATTGCAGAGACAGAATGACATTCAAAGTGACAAAGAGCCAATTGCTCATGTTCTGTCCACTCAACTGAGAAGTCTTTTAAAGTACTGATAATATTTATCATTTATGAGGCTATGGGCAAAATGGATTCTTGCTGTTGGTAGAAGAAGTGTGATCATAAGTTAAATTTCCATTATACTTTGACTCTCACTTTAATTCTAGGACTCTACTGTAGATATTCATACACAAATACATTCATACATGACACACACAGGTTTTAAAAAATAGTATCATATACTATGGAAAAATTAGGGACAAATATGGGGCTGGTTAAATAAATAATTGCATATCGATTGTACTAGAATAGCATACAGACAAACAAACAAACTCACTGCCATCGAGTCGATACTGACGCAGAGTGACCCTACGGGATGGGTAGAACTTCCCCTGTGGGTTTTTGAGACTCTTTACAGGAGAAGAAAGCCCTGATTTTTCTCCTGAGGAGGGCCTGATGGCTTCCAACAGATCAATGTGTAGCCACCATTGTATATGCCATCCCGAAAGCATAAGCCAAACCAGAAACCAAGCCTGTTGCTGTGGATTGTGGATTCTGACTGATGGTGGCCCTGTGTGTTACAGCGTGGGAACCTCTCTAGAGATTTCTGGGCTGTGATCTTGACACTTCAAGAACTGCCAAACTCCTTCTCCCATGGTGTTGCTGGGTGGATTTGAACCTACTTCCCATCAAGAAGAGAATGTGGGTGCCGCTCAGTTGAAAAAGAATGCTGTAGATCTATATGGAAAGCTGGCCAAGGGTTATTGATGAGAGATTATAGCCTGCTGTAGAAGAAGTACATCTAGTTCTGCAGGTAGGTGCCTTCCAGTCTATTCCAGCTCACAGAGCACCCTGTGCTCCACAGAAGGAAGCACTGCCCTGTCCTGTGCCGTTCTCCTATCGCGAGGCTGAAGCCACTGCATCCACCTGTCTCGTCGAAGGTCTCTACCCTACCTAGTCAGAATCCCTTGTGTGTACTGATATCAGATACATAAATATGTGTATTTGTAAAAAGCAAAACAAAAAACCCCACCAAACTATTAGCAGTGCTTCTCTGTAGGAGCTGAGGAGGTTCTATTTTTTGGGGGGCCACTTCTACTCTACTCTTTTGTGTATGTTGCTTTCATAACTAAAACAATCAATGAAATGGACATTGACAGCACATTTTTGGCTCATCTAGAGATCTTATTTGCATGTCACCAGCTTTCCCGCTAAGGGTCTTTTATGCTGGCTCAAAGTCCGACGTATCTTCTCTGTCTTCTGTAATCTGAGAGAAGGGGAGCATGTGAATGACCCTGATGCGTGTGAAGCATACTGGTGAGTTGCTTGTAGAACAATCTCGATGACGTCCTCACGTGGCTGTGAGAGGTTGCACATTTTTGGTGAGGTCAGTGGAGTGTTCTTCTCAGAGCCTCTGTGTCAGTTCAGGTTGACTAGAGAAACAAATCCATGGACCACTCATGTGTGTATAGGAAAGAACTTTATCTACAAGAGCAGTTGAATATTGAGAAGACATCCCAGCTCAGTCCAGATCAAGTCCATAAGTCCAATATTAGTTCACATGTCTGATACCAATCTATAAAATCCTTTTCAGACTCACGAAACACATACGACGATGCCAAATGCAGGAAGATCACAGGCCAGTGGGTGGGGCGTTTTGTGGATCGAGTGATGTTGTAGGCATTTCAGTGCTGGTAGGGGTCTCCAAGTGGCTTTTCTGGCTCCAACCTCTCTCTTTTCCACAGAGATGGCTCATAGGGATTGAGGAGAGAGGAGAGAGAGAGAGAGGGAGAGAGAGAGAGAGAGAGAGAGAGAGAGAGAGAGAGAGAGAGAGAGATTCTCTTGCCTTCAAGGAGGAGATACAGAAGTTCCTAGAATCCTCAGGAGAAGACCATGCTCACACAGAGGCTCACACATTGGCTATGACGTGATCGACAGCCAAGACTTTACCCCCTATACCCTGAACCCTCAGATTGACAGCCGATTATGTAACTACCACAGTCTCTGATCACTGATGTTGATTCATCTTTTTACTCCATGCTAGCGTTGGCCTCTTGACTAGGGTGGGGAAAGCTTGAGGAGCACATCACAGTTTTACATCTAGTAATTCATACACATTTTGTTCTAATGCATCCATTGCAATCTAAGGGAGACACTGGGAGGTTATGCAAATATCCTGTTTCTCACAGCTGCTTTCAATCTACTTGCCTGAAACCTTTATTACCTCGGCGTTCACCCAAGGGCGACTTTCTATTTCCTGCCTTCCCCCCCACATTCATTAACAGGGATTTCCTGTGAGGAAGAGGTGCCCCTTTGCCCCAATTTATCTTAATTACTGATTTCTATCAGCATGAAAAAGAGAGCTCTTCTCCACAACATTCGTACAAATGTAAAAACTTGAAGTTCGATAGCCCCCATGCCCCCTAGGGAAAAACTCATATTATAATCAGGCAAAAAAGTTTTCATGTTAGGGAGAACAGAGAGAAGAGGAGTTAACCCTCTCAAATCCCCCGTAGTCAAGGAGGTTCGACCCTATAGGACAGAGTAGAACTGCCCTTTGGGGTTTTCTGAGACTCTGAATCTTTAGCAGCAGAGAGCCCCGTCTTTCTCCCTTGGAGCAGCTGATGGTGTTGAACAAGACCTTGTGGCACCAGGACGAGCTTCTCACTGCCATCAAGTCAATTCCGACTCAGGGGGACCCTCTAGGACAGGGTAGAACTGCGCCTGTGGGTTTCTGAGACTGTAGCTATTTATGAGAGTGGAAGACCTCGTTTTTTAAACTTTGGGTGCCTGGTGGTTTCAAACTACTGACCTTGTGGCTAACAGCCCAATGATACCACTAAGGCTCCACAAAGAGGAATCCCAACTCAGAGCCAGTGTGCATCAGAGCCTAAGTGTCCTGGTGGTGGCCAATGGGGAGTGACCGGTGGTCTCGAACTGCTCACCTTGCAGTGTGTAGCTACGATGCTACTAGAGCTCCTTGGACAAGGTTAGAGATCAGAAGGATTGAAACCCAGTCCTGGGGGCCAGATCCTACTCAGCCTCCCCTGAAGCATGAAGAGGATCGGTTATATGCAGAGACGTGATTGCAACAAATCGTGGTGGAGCCGGGCTTAGAACCCATGTCTATGCAATTTCGCAGCTCACGTGAGTTTCACCATAGGCCTTCACATGTCAGGGGAAGGAAGCATTCACGTTCCTTTAAAGCCGGAAATTCTGCACCTGTGAAATCTCCTCACTGTGTAGGGCTGTAACTCTTCCATCTCACGGACGCTCAGGGCTGGAGTCTCTCACAGCCCTGGGGAGTCTCTGCGGCTGATCTACTGACTCAGCTGGTCTGAACCTCAGAGATAAGGCTTTCTTTTAAAGACCCTGCCAGCTCCTCTCCACCTGAGCAGGACTCCATTCGACCGTAGATCTCCTACACCCTCAATGTAATTCTTCTCCAGCACAAAGGGGTGGGAAATCAATTGTGCATGGACGTGTGTGTGTGTGTGTGTGTATGTGAGTGCCCATGGGCGTGTGCTCCTTGTTGCTGGGCCGGAGGAGGGAGAGTGAAAGGGAAAACATGCTTGATTCAAACTCCCTCGTTCCCTGCTGTCTCCTATACCAGCCTGGCAGGACCACACTCTGAGAGAGGGGCCTTCTCTGAACGCTCTGGAAGAGAAATCCAACTTTGCAGTTTCAACATCACAAGGGAAACCTGGGCCATACCCACCTCTGCCCCAGCCCCCTCTCAGTCCCTGGGTCCGCCTTCCTGGGCCACTTCTCCCGGCTTGCTGTTCATGTAGGACTCTGACTTCTGTCCGCTGACTAAAACGGACTGAAAAACCAAGCCCAGTTCCCTGCCAATTCGGATGCATAGCGACCCCACACAACAGAGAAGACGCGCTTCTGTGGGGTTCTGAGACGGCAACTCTTATTGGGTGCAGAAAACCCTCTCTTCCCCCCATGGAGTGGCTGCAGCTCTGGGTGTTCCCCCTACCCCACCGGGACCACTGCCAATTCTGACTCGGAGCGGCCCTGGAGGACCCAGTAGATCTGCGCCGGTGGCATTTCGGAGACTGTACATCTTTATGAGACTTGAAAGCCACTTTCCTTCCTTCGCAGCTGCTGACTGTGCTTGTTTTCCTTACCATTGCCCCCACCCCCCTGACCCCCTGCGCCTCTTCTAGGGCCCGGCACATCACGGGAACTCGATCAAGATTTGCTAAAGAAACCATTCCGTCCAAAGTCAGTTGTTTGCTCAGCCAAGGTGGGCGGACTCTGAGAAGCTCTGGGTTCTTGCAAAGACCCAGGTTGTGCCCACCCACACAATGGAATACTCGTCCCTGCTGGGCAACAGCCAGGAAACCATGACGCTGCTCACGCGTGGATGGACCTGGAGAGCACTATGTGGAGTGGAAGTAGCCAATTACAGAAGGACAGATACTATATGAGACCCCCGGAAAACAGGTTCAAGGTTTTCCAACTAAAGGGGATGGACTCTGGAGTTTGCCAGTGATGGAGGAGGATCTGGGAGGGGCGTAAAGCAATGGACTAGACCAGAGGTTAGTGAATGGCGGCTCTCCTGTGGGATTTTATGTACATGTGACTCTGGAATAAAACGGAAAATTAAACTATCATAATTTCATTTCATAAGAAATCAAAAGGATCACCCTCAGGTCATGGTGACTTCATTTGTTTGTAACAATATATTTCTAGCTCTGGGGTCATTTTTACATTGTTGTGAAGGGCAGGGTCTCCGCTCTTTCCTCTCAAAAGCTTGCTGACCCCTTGCCTCGACTGTTGTCAGGTCTTTGGGAGACATGGCAGACCGCAGTTCACAAGAGGAAGAAGAGAAATCAGGCAGTGGGTGAGAGGTAAAATGCTGTAGGGCTTGATGAGTGGTTTAAACTGTCGTTGATCTGAAATATAAAATGAAAAGTCGTATCAACCTGTCATTCAGTCTCACATTGGCTTTAAAGACATAGTCTGTATGTCTTGACTCTTAGGCATTGCTGGGTCAGATTGTTAAAAACAGTGGCATATATTTCCTTGTGAGGTTATCAGAACTTGTGAATTCTCTGGGACAGTGTGCTGTGCCCGCCGGGACAGGTGCAAGGCCTGAAACAGCCTGATGGTGTTCTCAGAAGTGCCACTAGATGGCGATGCTGCCTCTCAGAGACCCAGCTGGAGGTGGCTGGAATCATTACTGTTAAAAGTTCTTTAGAAGTTGGAAGTGATTGCTCAATGGAAATGCTGCTTGGCTGGCCTTGAATTTCGGCGAATGGTGGAGACTTCCACACACTGGAAACTTCTGGAAAAGGCCTAGGTGAAGATCTTGTCTTTCTGGCAGTGCTTGCCAAAGGTCTGGCATTGTCTCCTGCAGGAGGAGGAAAAATCACAGGATTCTGTGCTGGCCCGCCAATTGCTGAGGCCCCTGGCAGCATGAGTTCTTCTCTCCAGCCCACACCTGCCTGAAATGTGTTTTCTCATCCTGGTTCTGTGCCTAACCTCCTGCCAACATGCCCCAACACACACAGGTCACACATCTAACTTGCTGGGTAGCAGTTTCACAACTGACCTTCTGTTGTAGCAGCATTACGCCTGGCATTTGATTGTCATGGCCCTGGCAGACATTCATTCCTTCACAGTGTGTTGAGTACTTCTTGTGCACTAGTACTGTGCTAGGGTCTGAGGATAAAGTTGCACATAAGATAGTCGGGGATTTAGATCTGAGATTTCCCTCTGGGCCCTGCTCTGCCCTGCTGTAGCCTGAATCTGGCCAGCCCTTGTCCACCATGGGGGCTCCTTGTCTCAGCTCCAACCCCTGGCTGGGGTTAGCTGTGTTGGATGACTGTGGTCAGTTTCAGAATCAGAGTGACGGCCCCAGTGCTGTCTCTGAGCACATCTTCCTGAGGCCTGCCTGTCCCTTGCCCCCTTATCTGTTGTTGGACCAAGAAGCTGACCTGGCTTCTGAGTTAAAGTGATCAACTATTCTTCTTTGCTTATGACAAGTTTCCAGGACACAGATTTTTTTTAATAATTGAGAAGTAAGAAGCCCTGGTGGCTTGGTGGTTCTGGATTGGGCTGTGATCTGCAAGGTTCACAGTTTGAAACCAGGAGTCACTGCTTGGGAGAAAGGTCAGTAATTTCTGTTTGTCATGACGTTGCTCATTGGCCTGGTGTTAAGGCTTTTAGTTTGTGTTACAGTGAAGTGCAATCCACATTGAAGGCCATCATCGTTGATTTTCATCAGTAAGTGCTTCAGTTCCTCCTCCCTTTCAGCAAGCAAGGTGTGTCTTCTGCATATCACAGCATGTTAACAGGCCTTTCTCCAATCATGAGGCCCTTCCTTTTTCATATGATCCAGCATCTCTGATTATTTGCTCGGCACACAGAGTTAATATGTATGGTGAAAGGATACAGCCATAAACACTTCTCTTGATTTTTGATAATTTAATATCTCCTTGTTCTGCCCAAACTGAAGAGGCCAAAGACTAGGGACAAAGGGGGGGGGATGTTTATCTCCACCTAACATCTGTGCTAAATGAAAATTAGCTGTCCCTACCACAGTAAAGGTGTTGAGAAGAAATCAGTCCCACTAATTAGACACTGATGGGAAAATCTAGAACTGAGCATATTCAGACCTAAGTCAGACCCAAGACGTAGACCCAGGTTGGAGGTCCACTTGGGTGCACAGACTAGGCACCGCCATGCAATATCACACACGTGTGCTTAACCTCAATCAATAAGGTCGGCCGAAACCCTCAACCATACCTCCCCAGCCAGTCAGGATGTGAGGGTATAAAAGCAGGCCATGGGCAGGTCATGCATGTCTCTGTGCTCTTGTTTAGGTGTGTGCTGCAAGCAGAGGGTATGATTCCTCCTGTGTATGGCACACTGTGTAGTCAGGGTAGGCGAGAGAAACAAATCCACAGAAATGTATCTATGTATAAGAGAGTTTTATACAAAGGATAAGTGTATATTCAGAAAGCATCTCAATCCAGTGCAGTCCAAATCCATAAGTCTAAATTAACCCGTATGTCAACGAAATCCTCCTCAATCTCACAAAGCACATGCAATGGTGCCAACGGCAGGAGGAAAGCCGGATCACTGAGCGTGTCAGCATCTCAGCACTGGCAGGGGTCTTCACACGGCTGCTCCAGGACCCAGGGTGGCGTCGGGGTAGGTCCTTGTGGCTTCTGCACAGGGACGTCTTGCAGGAAGTGAGTCTTGCCAGCTGAGACAGGGAACTAGTTAAGGCAGCTGCACCCTGGTCTGACCATCAGACAGCAAGAGACCCAAGAACCGGAAAGGCAAGGCTCACTGAGCCATTTATCTCTCTGACCTTCAATTAATCCCACATGTGTTTCTTGGCCAGGTTGGCACAGTAAACCTGAACTGTCTCACATGCACACACCTGTGTGTCTTCTACCGGCCTGCTTACTGCAGACCCAGAGGGAGGTGCTCCCAAACCCACCCCACCCCAGCTCACCACAGTGAGTCAGACCCCAGAGACTTCCTAGCCTTCCCAGGCAGGACCCAGGACACCCTCCAGGTGCTTACAGGACACTGCACACCCCATTCTACCCAACCCCCACCAGGGCTCTCCCTGGCACGTGCAGGGGTCCCATGGCCCTGGTGGCATCGTGGTTACACATTGGGCTGCGATCTTCAAGGGCAGCAGTTCAAAACCAGCAGCCAGCTGCACAGGAGACAGATGGGGCTTTCCATTACCAGAACCCATCATGGTCTCAGAAACTCCCCGGAACAGTGCCCCCCTGTCTTATGAGCTGACTAAGAGTCAGCATCAACTTGATGGCAGCGAGTTCTCGTTGTGGTCGAGGGCTGGGCTGGGGGTGAAATTCCACTCCTGAAAAGAGTTATGGTCTCCGAGGCCGACAGGGGCAACTTGACCCTGTCCTATAGGGTTACTCTGAGTCCGCATCAATTTGATGTCAGTGAGTGATAGGAGGAGGAAGTTTTCCAGGATGTGGGACCAGGCCTGGCTCCCTCCCTCCCCTTTTTCTTGTGTCGTGGCCAGGTGACTCGGGGAGACTGGTTAGAACCCACCTGTTTGAGGGCGGGGGGGTTCCTTCTGGAGCTGGGGGGGCAGGAACCCCAGTGAGGGAAGAATGGTGCAGTGTGAGTAGCCACCTTGCCCAAGTGACTTAACCTGGGCACGCCACTGTCCCTGGCTGGAACCTGTAGAATTATTCTTCTTTTGTGGATCATGCTGATGAACTAGCAGGTGTGGATCTGAACTTGCCAATTTAACAAGATGTCCAAGATGTATCAAGTGGAAGAAAACAGCCAATGAGGCGGGAGTAGGGAGAGACATAGGCAGGAGATGGGGCCTGTAGACCTTGGAAAGTGCACAGGAGTTGGAGGACCAGAGGATGGGGGAGGGGGAACACAGAAGAAGCTGAAGGGGGGAGAGAGATCTGGCTGGGTCTGGGGTTTTGGACAGATGTCCTACCTGACTGTTGTATGACATCATATAGTAATTATGCCCACCAGCTCCCTCTCCTTAAGGTGGTTACCTCTTCCCCCATACAGCCCCCTCGTACAGGGTCCGTTCAGCACATTGAAGGAGGCTTACAAAAAGGTCATATAAACATGCCACGGCCTTTCGCCCCATTGGTCACAGGCTGTGTGTGGGAGCACATGCTGCCTAGGACTGAGGATGAATGTATCTGGCAGGGCCCAGGTGACCTCGACTTCCTGCCTCTGACAGAGCCAACTGCAGGCTGGTGGGTGAGATCCTGGCTGAGCCATGGCCTCCATCACACTCAGAACCCCTGTGAGGGAAGGCCAATGGGGACCAAGGAAGTATCTCCAATCACAGATCCATTGTGATCCTCTCCTCCTACTTTGGGACCCCGAGCATGTGTCTCACTAAACGTTGCACCCTAGTCTCTGGGACGTGCTTCTCTTTCCTCTGTGACTGTGACTTCGGCATTGATCTGGGGCATATATCCTTGTGCAGAATTTGGTCATACAGATCCTGACAGCAGGATGCACCTGCTGTCGTGGATAGAGTTGGCTGTCTATGGTCTGTCCCTCAACACCTGCGTCCCAGGTGACTGGTGCTCACCCAGGACAGCCAGTGTCTCTTGTGTCTCCTATAGGGGAAGATTCATATGGGCAGCACAAGGACTTGTAGAGGCAGAGTCAGGCTCAGCCCATAGAGCCAAGCGATGCCAAGACCGAGTGCCATCCAAGGGTTGAACCGTAATGTTCTAATAGGATTCCCTCAATAGCATTCCTCTTGGGACAGCCAGAAACCCTCAACTTCAGGGTTAAGCCAAGTTTGCCACCTCAGAGGTGGCTGACCATTCAAGGTAAGGGATGATCACTCATCCAAGATCACTCCAGAGAGTGTGCCCAATGTCTTACCAGCCCGACAGTATCCTTTTCCCGAAGAGATGATGCCAACTTCAAAGTCCTTCCATGGAGCCACCTGTGCCAGGGAGTGCTATGCTTTTGTGGTGTCATCTGTAGGAGAGAGGGCCCCCAGCTACAAGACAGAACTGAGGAAGGCCCCTGGAGGGCAGTTTGGGACCCACATCACTTGGAGATGAGGTCACAAGACCTGTCCTGGTGCTCCTGGTGCCTAAAGGAGGGGTGCATGCATAACTAGAGGAGCGAGGGCCTGGCTCTGGCAGAGGCCCTTCCCTGCCAGCATGGCCCTCCCTGTCGGCAGCCTTCTACCCCTGTGTGGATCACAGCCAGGCGGAGGGGTGGTGGATGTCTTCTCTTGAACCACATGTCTGCCCTCTCCTACTTTGAGCTTTGTGCATAATTAGGCAAGGACAGAATCATCAGCGTGTGTTCCTCTGGTGCCCGCTGCCAAGGCTAATTAACCTCGGAAAGCCTCAATTTTTCTCAACTGGAAAGACTTTTTTTCCCTTCCCCTTTTCTTTTAAAAACACCCTTCAAACAACAACACAACAAAATAATTCCCCGGCGAGTATACACTGTGGATTCAATGGGAGAGACACCTGCAAAGTGAATGGCTGACAGCGAGTCCCCTGATTCAAGACCCCCTGACATCCCAAGCCCCAAGTCTGTATGATCAACCTTAACCTTTCTCCCAGACGTTGAGATCACACATTTGTCTCCTGCTGGGCAAAGTCCACTCTGCTAGTCCTCTGATCTCCTGGGCACAGCTGGTCATCAAGGGGAACACCTCACATTGGTGGCATCGTAGTGTTTTTGCGTCCATTAATTGAAGACAGAACAAAATTTGTGTCCATTAATTGAAGACAGAACAAACTCAAATCAATTGATATTACCAGTTCTTACTCATACGCCCTTTCCCTCGTGTGTCAGAGTGGAATTGTGTTCTGTAATTTTTATCTTAAAATCTATCTCTATCTTCTATCATCTATCTGTCATTGTCCATGGCACATCATATGCACACTCAACAGTTTGACATTTATGATATCCTTTTAGCTGTACAACTATTCTTATCCTCCTTTTTGGAGTGGTTCCTCCCCTGTTGACCTGAATGCGTCTCTCCCTACATCTCCTAGCTAGTCTTTCAAGTTGCTATTGTCAATTTGATCCCACCCTGATAGCTTTCAAAAGAGCGCCGTGCTTCAAGCGGCCATCCTTTACTCATCAAGCTAAGTTTCTGTTTGAGTTTTAAAAAGACATCAGGAAATATTTTCATTTAAAGTGTGAAAATTAGTTCAGAGTGGTAGTTTCAGGGATTCGTTCAGCTTTCTTAGATCTAGGGAGTCTGGAGAACGTGAAATTCACTTCTGCATGCCTTCCCTTTGAGGAGAGCTTTTCTGTGGAATCTTTGATCAAAATCATCAGCCATGGTAGCTGGGCATCATCCAGTTCTTTCAGTCCCATGACAAAAGGGGCGGTTGTTTATGGAGACAACTAAGCACACATTCCACCTCTTTTTCTTCTTCTTCCTGACCCTCCCTCTTTCTCTGTTGATCTAGACAAAATGAAGACCACTTGTTTTTCCTTAACTGACCAAGTGTCTAAGATCCCAGGCACCACACAAGGAGGCACAACAGAAACATTAAGCCCAGTATTAGGGCGATTAACTGGGAGAGCTTTAGAAACCAATACCTTAAACCAGGATGCTCACCCTTTCAGCTCGCCAACTACTTATAAAATGATCAAGTCAAAATGCGCTACCAACTACAAAAACGCAAAACATGCATTTATTCGTAAATGCATTAAGGATTCTTTATATGTGCAATGTGCTTATGTACCTTGCATAACCGCATGAGCCTATATTACACGACACAACACAATAAACTATATGCACTTTTGATCATTATCTGAGTTGACTCTGATAACTTGCTCTGAATGGAATGAGCCAGGGATGCATAGTCTGGACAGCAGGTGCTGACAGCCAGCCTCAAGCACATGTCCAAATGGTCATCCGTCATGGTGGAATGGTACTTGGACTTAATGATCTTTATGTAGGAAAAGGCTGACTCACATGAGTAAATAGAGTCAAATAATGCAGTCAAGGAGGTAGCACATTTTTTCATGTTTGGATACTTTCCCTCTGTGAGTAAGTTCCAGAACTTCCAGAGTGATCATGTACTCTGGACTTCAGCTGAATGTCAGCTTGTATCAAAATCTCCCATTCTGTATGAAAGCGATACGTTTTTTGTCTTACTTGATTCAGCTCCCCCACTCATTTTAATACCCTTTCTTATGTTTAAGAAAAGAAAACCAACATCTAAAAATTGGCTATAACTTAGCTTGTCAGTTTTGCTGCATTTAGTGCAGTTGCTTGTGCATGCGTTGACACCTAAGATTGCATCTAATTGACTGCGCTGTATATCAATTAAGTGACGGGATTGATGATAGGCTTATGTTAAGTCAGCTTGTGGTGGCTGTTTTGGGCCTGACCCTCCTCCACCCCCTTGGATCAGACACCTGGCTGATACAGTCCTCCCTAACCTTGCAGCCTGCTCTGTGCCCGGCCTGCTCTGTACTCCCTCAGAACCCGGATATGCCTCCAACCTCCAATCCCCAGTTACATTACCTAAAATGGGCACCAGACACTCCGACAACGTACCCCCAGGCTACATAAGTGCAGCCATTTTTCCACTGGGTGCGACTCCCTCATTGAACATCACTAGGCTAAGTGTCTCCCCAGTAAAGGCTTGCATTTGTTATAATTTGGTTCTCATTCATCCCTGGTGGTGCTTGATCACCTTACAGCTTACATCTATTTTTCTTAATGCCATGTGATCTACCCCCACGACGAGTTGATCTCAATGGAAGTATTGAGCACCTCTGCCCTAAACCTATAAACCAGTAGTTCTCAAGCTTCCTAGTGTCCCGGCCCTTTAATACAGTTCCTCATGTGGTGGTGACCCCCCCAACCATAAAATTATTGTCATTGCTACTTTATAGCTATAACTTTGCTACTGTTATGAATCAGGTGATCCCTGTCAAAGGGTCGTTCAACCTCCAGGTTGAGAACCGCTGCTGTAAACAAAGGCACCAAATCCCACGATGTGCTTGCTTACACATAAACTATCACAGCAGCTGTCCTTTTTTTCTTGAAAATATATGTAACCCCCCAAGCTTTGTCACTGCAAAATTTTGCAGATCTATAACCTATTGACAACAACAATAATTGTCTGTGCTGCCCTACCTTTCATCAATGTCCATGAGACTTTTCAGAGCTGAGCTTTGGGAAGTAGGTTACCTGGACTTTTGTCAGAGTTCTTCTGGGGACTGGAACATCCAACTTCTTGATTAACATTGAGCATATCAGTCATTGGTAACACCCAGGGACTCCAGTGTAAATGGCATCAAATCTTTCTTGGACAAAGTGTCATGGCATCTGCAGTATAGAACTCTTGACTAAAGTAAAGTGGCCGATCTGGAGTCCAGTCTGTCACACCTCTAATGTTCTGCTTTTTGCTGACAGGCTTCTAACCTGCCACTAAGGAATGTTGGCCCTGGGGTTAGTGGACACGAGGCAGCATGTTCTACTGGGGTTGCTATCACAGCCCTTGGGTCGGGGAAGGCGCTCTGAAACAGGGGTTGACATAATTAGCAGGAGTTACACACTCCAACTCCAACTTACACAGTCTGCTTCTGAGAAGGTGACCCATTGCCGGTTGGGGATAAACCAGGAGGAGACAGGTAGCCCTCAGGAAGAATGTAGTTGAAAGTACTAGACTAACTAGTACGCAGGCAAGTGCTTACACAAAGAACTAGCCTAGGTAAGTCCTTCATGATTTACGGAACATGGTCCATCAAAAGAATTTGTAATTTATATTAGTTAGCCAATCAGAATCTTCTTTACTCTTACCCCTTCCTTCCAGTCCAGCCTATAGCTGTCTTGATAAGACATGAACTCCCTTGTATTTACAATCTCCACGTCAGATGCCTGTGATTTCCCATTCAAATGTTCTTGTGCTTTCAGTAAATTCTTTTTTTGGAAAACACCATTTTATTGGGAGCTCTTACAGAGATTATAACAATTCATAATTCAGTTAGATCAAGCACAATTGTTCAATTGCTGCCACCCTCATTTTCAAAACATTTTCTTTCTTCTTGAGCTCTTTGATATCAGCTTCCCTTGATCCCCTCCCATCCCCCAACTCCCCCACCCCCAGGGACCTTTACTATTATAGTCTACATTATTATTATTTTTGCTTTGTTTTAACATAGAGAATCTTTTTTTTTCTCTCCTCGGGACAAAGACAGGGTATAAATTAATCTCAAAACATACCCACTAGTATAATCTTTAAAATAGCTTTAAAATGGTGTATTAGTCAATACACTCATTTCATAGATAACACTGGGCATAATTCTCCCCTCAGTTTTCCTCACAGAGAACTCTCTTTTTTATTTCTTTCACTTCTTCCATATCAGTTCTCCTCTCTCAGGTGTAGTATTGCTACAGTTTCTTTTCTGTTCTACTTGCCTCCTGTTTTCCTTCTTCTGTTCAATGATTCACAACAATTTCGTTAAGAAAACAATCATGTCCCTCATCCTGCTTCAAAAGACACAAACCAGTCCCACTAGTTGCTTGAATAAAGTTCACCTTCTTTAGTGTGCCACACAGAACCTCCATGACTTCCCCTTGGCCTGTCTTCCCCCACCATTTCTCATCTCACGCTGCCTTGCATTCCGGGTACTCACATCTCCTCAAATAATGTCAGGGAGAAGCTTGGCTTGGCCTGCTGGATACTGGCTTATTTATTTTATCATTAATATTTGAAGAGTATGAGTTCTTGGAGCTTAAAAAATGATTATTGTTAGCCCTTAGTAAGTTGACTCTGGCTTATGATGACTTAATTGCAATGCAATGAACTGGTGCCTGATCCTGCCCTATCCTCACGATTCTTGCTGTGTTTGATTCCACGCTAGCAGTTATCTCAGAGATTGCTTCCCAGGTTTGTGCGAATCCTTGGTTTCACCAACATGATGATTGTGGCATCGTGTAGTCTCTTGTCAACTTGCAAAGGGGTGGTGTCTAGCCTGTCAGTCAGGTTGCCGCTTGATGACCTCATTTGGAGGCGTGGCAGAGCTAAATAGCTGCTTGGAGGCCAGATACACTCTCTCCCTGCTTTGGGTTACTGTTGACAAGCCACACGAAGCTACATGATAGAGCCAGAGTCCTGGAGCTGGTGGAGCCAGGTGAAGATCCACACCAGCGCTGAGATGCTTCCATTACCACTGGATCCACAAGACATTCCCTCCACTGGCTTGTGATCTTCTTGCATTTGGTGTCATGACGTGTGAGTCTGAAGAGGAATTTAAAGACTGGGCTAATATCAGACATATAGGCTAATATTGGATTTATGGATTTGATCTGGACTGGGCTGAAATGTTTGCTTAATTTACAATGACTCTTTATAGAAAGCTCTTTCTTACACACATAGGAATTGATTTTGTTTCTCTCATAAACCCAAAGGAACACAATGTCTTTTCTGGTGATAGGTTGGTCTGTCCTGATGTGGTGTTGCAAGGAAGTAAGTTGCAGTCTCCCCATCCGTGAATCTAAGGAGCACTCGGGCTGCATACCTTCCAAGATGGATTTGTTTGGTCTTCTGGTGGCAGTGGAGGTTCTCTGCAATGTTCAGCCAATGCCATCATTCAAATGCACCAGTTCTTCTTTGACCCTCCTTTAGGATGGCCCAGTTTTTGCAAGCAGAGGCATTGATGTAAAAGACCAGGGTTTGGATCCAGTGCACCTGAGTCACCAAAGTGATATCTTTGCTTTTTAATACTTTAAAGGAGCTCAGCCTTATTTTATGTGACTTTTTTTGTCTATCCCTCAGTGCATTACTTTCTGTTATTTTTGCTTAGTCTTCTGTGCCCTCGAGTTAGGATTACTGAGTTGTGTAGACTCCGTTTGCTTCCTCTCTCCAGGTGGACTCAGGTCCCCTTGGCAACACTGCTTGTTTTGATCCGTAGCTCTGCCTCCCCAGCACGGGTTTTGCTCATGCAGCCACTCTGACTAGTAGAAAAGCCACAGCAGTGTGAACCTGCATTCTTACCTGCAGGATTGACCCAAGTCAGCAGGGAAGAAAGAGTCATCTGCAGTCCTCATGCTGACTTCATCAAATCTTTTGAAATGCCCATATTTGGTTTCACATGTTTATAAAACTCTAAATCCCCCTCCTTTGAGTTTTAAAAAGAAGACTGTTGTCATTGCTTACAAAAAAAAAACCAAATCTTTGAAAGTGGAGAAGGGTTGAAAGGGGGAAACAATTATAAGGATCTACATATAACCTCTTCCCTGGAGTACAAACAACAGGGAAGTGGGTGAAAGGAGCCATTGGACAGTGTTAATATATGACAAAATAATAATAATGATAATAATAATAATAATAATAATAATATAAATCATCAAGGGTACATGAGCGAACAGGGAGCAGGGAGGGAGGGGAAAATGAGGAGCTGATACCAGTGGCTCAAATAGAAAACAAATGTTTTGAGAATTATGACGACAAAAAATATATAAATGTGCTTGACATAAAATGTATGTATGTTTGGGTTGTGATAAGAGTTCAGGCCTCCAATAAAATGATTTTAAAAATCCTCTGTTTTAGTCTTTGTCTATATCTCTCTTGGGGGTCTTCCGGGGTCATCTATCATGATATAGAAAAGACAGGTCATTTTTCTCTTTTTTTTTCTTTCACATCACTGTCCTGGTGGGAGTAGGAAGCCCAGCCTTGCTCCTGGAGAGCTGCTGCTGGACTTGAACCGTGAACCCTGTGGGCTATAGTCCCATGCACAACCACTGCACCACCAGACCTCAGCTCTTTTTCTTTTTTATTTTGTGCTTTAGGGCCAAGTAAATTATTGCTACGTAGGCTCGACATATACATGGGATAACTCCAAACAAAATGTGTTTCAACGCATTCCTACGATCAGCATATAATTGCAAATAAGTTCTCCCACAACTACATTTGTCATTATCTCATTAAGGTGCCTTCAAAAAAAGGATACTTTTTGTGCTATGGGTGGAGTGGGGGAGAAAGTATTTTTGAGATCAAGGCTAATAACATATTTTTTATTACACTGAAATGGACATCTCAAATCATGAAAACATCGAAATAACTTGCTGCACATCCAGCCCCACATAAAACAACAATTTCCAGATGGGTCAAACACTTTAAGGAAAGTCAGGAAAACCTCAAAAATGAGCCAAGAGAATAAAGACTGTCCACCTTGATGAATGAAAAACCTGTGATTAACATCTGGGAACTGGTGGAAGGCGATTGACCACATGATCATCATTGATGCGATCACTGCTAAAGTGGGGAATCCCACCTGGTTCAGCATTGTCAGTGTTAAGTGAACATCTGGGCTGCAGCAAGATTTTTCCTGGATTGGTATACAGATCAGCTAGCTCAAAGAGTTGATCTGTCTGTAAGCCTTCAAAGTAAGGTCAAAAGTAATGAAGATGGTTTTATGGGACCATTTGGACTGACCAAAATGATCCAAAGAACCAAAGTCCAATGCAAGCAGTGTCTTCTGAGGGAACCTGCCAGGCCAGTGAAACTCAAGGCAGAGAGGACAGCTCAGAGGTCATGATGCCTGTTTTTTTGAGGACTCTAGGGGGGTAATATTCATAGACTTTCTTGAGGAACACAGCATGGTTATGGGGCCTTAATTGTGAAGATGTTTTAAGAAAATTGAGAACTGTGTTGGCCAAAAGAGGTCAGGAATGTTGCGCTGAGGAACACAACTTTCCTCCCATCATGACAACGTACTTGCTCATTCTTCAACACTAGCAAGGGTTACCCTATGAAGATTTCATTGGAAGTCCACCCTTCAGCCCTTATCTTGCTACTTTGGACTTCTTATTGTCCGCCTCCCCCCCAAACTCAAACCATGTTGACAAGGGACATGCTTCAGGTCTCCTGAGAATGCCCAAACTGCCATTTTGCTGTGGTGTCAATGAAAGAGCACAGAACTCTTCAGGAAAGGTTAGAAAGAAACACTGTTCTCAGAAGTGTAGACCTAGAAGGAGGCTATGCCAAGAAATAATGGCATTACATTTTGTTGTTTTCCTTTAGTAAAGATTTCTATTCATTTAATGTAATACTCTTTACCTACTCTGGTATTTTACAATGGGCACTGTTTGTGATGGGAGGCAACCTTGTGGTACCTGTGGAATAGCAATGAGAACCCTACAATTCCCATAATAGTCCCGTATATGAAGATGTACATAATTGTACATAACTGTACAGTATGCAAAGATACACAAGCAAGGATGTTCAGCAGTGTTTGTAATATCCCAAATTGAAGTCAACTCAAACATCAATGAATGATAGACTTGAAATACAGGTGATTGCATCTATCAAATCGAGTACTATGTAGCCTTGAGAGAAGACTTTAATGACAAATATAGAAAGATATCATTGGCATGATTAAGTGAAAAGAGTTGGTGTGGTAGTTACATAATCTGGCATCAATTTGGGGCTTGAGAGGATTAAGAGTAAAGAGGTGGAACCTAGTCTGTCAGTTGGATCATAGCCAATGAGACCTCTGTGTGGGTGTGGCCTTCTGAGAACTCTGGGGAATCCTGCCTTCCCTTCTTGGAGGTGGGAAGACACTCTCTGTTCACTTTCTGAAAGATACTCTATGACAAGACACATGGAACTATACTAGTGCCTTGAACTGGAGGAGCCACGCAGAGACCCATGCCAGTACTGAGATACTTAAAATGCTACTGGAAAGACTTCCCACCCTCTGCCCTGGGTTCATCCTGTGTTCTGTTTCATGCAGTGTTTCATGAATCTGAAGAAGACTTTATAGATTGGTATTAGAGATATGGGTTAATATGGATTTATGGGCTTGAACTGGACTACATTGGGATGATTTCTTAATGTACAATTACCCTCTATATAAAGGGGTAAATTACCCTCTTTTATACACATGAGTCACCATGGATCTGTTTCTCCAGTCTCCCTGGACTAACACAGCTAGTTTTATGTGAAGTATGAATCCAATTCTTTTAAGAAGAGATTGTTATCCACATGTGTAGTCTTACACTTTGCTGACTGGCCACAAGTACACTTGTGCTTTCATGCCCCAAGGTTGTCCACTGACCATGAGCTAGTCATGTTTGCATTTATGTTTGTTTATGCACTTATCAAGTCTCAAAGCAATCTAGATCTTTTTAGGAACATTTTAGATTTTATTCTTAGACCTCTTCTTTTAGGCTAAGATTCTAAGGAGTGAATGTTGTGAAATAAGATGAGACTCTTCAATACCCATCTCGTATCTCAGCGCTTTTCCTCTTTGTTGTTGCTTGGTGCCAGAGTTGGCTCCAACTCATACTGACCCCATGCACAACAGAATGAAACAGTGTGTGTTCTTGTGCCATTCTCATGGTGGTTCTCATGCTGCAGCCCATCGTGGCAGCCACTGTGTCAGTCCATCTCACTGAGAGCCTTCCTCTTTTTCACTGACCCTTAACTTTACCAAGCATGACGCTCTTCTCCTGGGACTGGTCTCTCCTGACAACATGTCCAAGTATGTGAGTCCAAGTCATGCCATCTTTGTCCTTGAGAAACTCTCTGGCTGTACTTATGCATAGCTGGGAAACCTTCTTGAAAACCTAACTGTTCAATCATTATCTCTAGACATGTGACGTGCAATATTTCTGACTTCTTCTGCCCATATATTAATATGGGAAGCACTTCAAAAATGATGTGTTGAGGCAGTGAAGGACTTTGGAACGAATTATGTGCAGATCCCTTTTCTGATTGTCCATGTGATTTTGGAATATATAGAAGTCAGCTAGAAGAGGATACTTTATCATATGATAGGAATGAACCTGACCTTAGACCATCACGCAGCGAAGAAAAGAAAATGTGATAGTATCCAACAGTGAGAGTGATTTCTGTTGAAGAATGGGCAGAAAATGACATGTTGCCATTATGGTGGTGGATTATGTAAATCTTTAAGGCATAATTGTTCAACATAGCAATTGATGAAGAGTAAGTGAAATAAGAAATTTACTTCTTGATCATAGTTTCTTTGGTCTAATTACTTCTCATATCAACACATACCACTATCAAAAGGACGAATGTCACAAAAATCTCTAATAAAAAGTCATAATGGACATAAATGGCCAGTAGGGCGATGGAGAAATCCTGGGTTTACTTATCTCAAAGGTAGAAACAAGTCAGAATGGAAAGATCACTGGTCAACTGATCTTTTGCCTAGAGCACCCATATTTCCTAAAACTCTTCTTATTTATTTTATTTTTCTTGGGCATCACTGCCCTCTGGTGGTCATGGGAGCTACCTAGCCTTGCTCCCGGAGAGCTGCTGCTGGATTTGAACCAGCAAGCCAATGGGCTGCAGTCCTGCACTCAACCATTATGCCACCGGGGCTCAGCCCTAAAACTCTTATTAGAATGAGGTTGGAGCAGATTTTTGTAATCTTTGTTCTTAGTGATAATTCAGAATGACGTCTATTGAAGACAGACTTCACAAGGTCAGACATTTTTTGGATCACTTCATTCCAAAGCTCCAGTTACAGGAGGAGAATACCCAATAAAATGGAATTTCCCCCCAAAGCTATGTATTTAATTTTTCTTTTTGAAATAACAACCTATAGCCTTCAAAGTACTCTCCATTACTTTGTTAAATCTGCAATTCCATTCTCAGAAACATTTTTCAAACTCATCTGTTTGGATGGCTGACAGGCCCTCCCTTGTTTGTTTCTTCACCTCTTCTATGTTGTCAAATATCTGCCCTTTCATGTCACTCTTCATTTGCAGAAACAAAACGAAGTTGCATGGAGTGAGGTCAGATGAGTAAGGTGCATGGGGCTAGAGCAACAGTTCTCAACATGTGGATCGTGACCCCTTTGTGGGTTGAACTTCCCTTTCACAGGGGTTGTCCAACTTATAACAGTAGCAAAATTATAGTTATGAAGTAGCAACAAAAATTTTTATGATTGGGGGTCATCACAACATGATCACAACTGTATTAAAAGGTTGAGACATTAGGAAAGTTGAGAACCACTGGGTTAGAGATATATGCTGTTTTTTGTCAAAATTGGCACACTTAGATAGCTGCACAAGCAGGTGGTTCATTTCCTCCGTTCTGCCACAAATCAGGCCTTTTTTTGGTCTCACACTGTTATGCCATTGTTTTAGAACATCTGAATAGAAAACTTGATTAAGAGTCTGATCTGGTGGAATGAACTTCCAATGCACCATGAGTCGACATTTTCATTCATTCAGGAAGTTGACAGATGTCCAGAGCAAAGTTTGTCATCCATTGGCATTTCAACTTTTTGAAATGAGTAAGCCACTTTTGCACTTGAGTTTTCCCCATACATTGTCCCTGTAAGCTGTATTAAGGATCACACTGTTTGTGTTGCATTTTTCCAGAGTAGGAAACAAAATTTCATATCCAGCTGTATATTGTTCTTTTAAATTGGCCATTACAAAAAAAAGAGACTTAAGGGAAACTGCTTTTATGAAAAAATTCACTGTGACCAGAGAGAACCTTCCCAGGTGATGCCACGGGGTGCACTGATTCCCAGCAAGTTGCTTGATGCTCACCTTAGTTGGAAAAATACATACCATGAAAGCTCTACTCTACTCAGCACATTCTGGTTTTTTTTGGTACACAGACACAGACACAGACAATGTGTCAGAGAGGGTTCTCTAGAGAAATAAAACAAGGACACTAGTAATTCTTTTTATATATTTGTATATAGAGAAGGGTATAAAAGATAAGAAAGAAACAGTTAACTAATCTATAAAGCAGTACAAATTGCTTGGTGCAACTCACTTGCATGAGACAGCTAGAAGACTGGCAGTCCTTCAAGTCTTGAGGGCCACTGAGTAGTCCTCTGTAGAGCAATTCAGGCTATCTGGTCACAGGCAAACAGCAAAGTAGGTGACAGTCAGCCAGATGACAGAGTCCAACAGTCCCCAGCTCAAGAGATGTATATCCCAGGAGCGTGGCGATGTAGGGTTTGAAGGAACCTCAACTCACAGCTCCACAGTCCATGATTAGGTGTCCCACGGGTAGTGTTGCTTAGAGGTCGAGGCCCAGGACGAACAAAACAGCTGGCTGGTCCGAAGATCTAAAAGCAAGAGAGAGGGCAGGACTATCTGAGCCCTTCCTATCTCTGCTATTCAATTCATCCCATGTGTTCATTGGCCCTGCCGTCACAACAGACCTACCAATCTTCTGTGGCCTTGTTGGCATAACAAACCTACCCATCACAGACAGACAGACAACACTTCTCACTTGATGAAGCAATGATTCTGTGGGAAGAGATTTCAGCTTCATAACGTATCAGCTGGTGAAAATAACAAGATGTGGGATGTTCATGGATAATCTTTATGAAAGTGAAACCAACTATGTTTGTGACTTTAAGATTTATTCTGGTGAAGGCACAAAGTTACAAGACACTGTATTTATCTGCCTTGTGGTTTTTGTTCTTGGCATTATGTTTACCAAGATAATAATAATAACAATAATAATAACAACAACAATAATAATTTTTTTGGCATCCTTGCCCTCTGGTGGGAGTAGGTGGCCCAGCCTTGCTCCTGGAGAGCTGCTGCTGTATTTGAACCAGCAGTCCAGTGGGCCACAGTCCCGCGCACAACCACTACGTCACCGGGGCTCAGCCCCAAGGTAATTATTACAACAGTATATCTACTGCTGAGATGTGATTGAACAACAAAATAATGGGTCTGTGTTACTATAAGGGAGAACCATGACTTGCTAAAATTACTGAAAGAAAAACCATGGAGCCCTGGTCGCATAGGGTTGTGATTCTAAAGAAAAACCCAAGACCCTTCAAAGAGGATAAATGAACTTTTGGCAGATAGAATCCATTGTTCTTGTTATATGGAAAGATGAAAAGCATGTGCATAAGATCTCAACTATTCATGATGTCTCTGTGAGACCCACATATACTATCATAAAACCCATGTGTAAAGTGGATTTTAACAGGTGGGTGAAAGGAGCTGATCAAGCAGACCAGTATTTGTCAAGCAGCAATATTTTATGAGAAAGTATAAAATGGTATAAAAGTACTTTCTTTTGATCAATTGTGCCTTATTCAATGCATTTAAAATTTACTGCAACTACAATCTACAAAAATGGAAAAAGTCAAATAAATTGAAATATAAACATTTCCTACTAGAAATAGATGAGAATGGAAACCTGATAATTCAACTGAACAGAGCAGAGAACCAGGCAAGTACAGCAGTATCTCTAGAAGAGCTCTGTATAGAGATTCATCTTTCAGGCTTTCAGAAAAATTACAGACCATATTTTAGGTAAAAATGCTAACTATCAGGGAAAACAATTCCACTAGGGTATGTAGGTATGTTCTTTCAAAGGGAAGCGCCATGAAACTTGATAGGTGGTAAGTTTAAAAATTTTTTGTGCACCATTGTCTGAAGGTAAATTCTATGCAGTATATCATACCTGAAAAGAGTCATTACATAGATGTTTCATTTCAATAGATGATGGGTAAATAAAGTATATTGGAGTTTATTTAGATGTTTTCATTTCATATTCAACTGTGAAAAAATATCCAGCTGCTGTGGGATATTTTGGATTTAAATAGATGGGCAGTCAACTGTTAACAACCTGGAACAATTTGGAGGAATGGTCACTAAACTGTTAGCTTTAGCTAAGAGAGTAGCAGTTAGGGGATAGAATCAAAGAAAACCAAGAACTCCTCATTCAAGTCATATATTATAGAAAGCTTGCTTTTTTTATTTAAAAAATAATGTGCTCCTCATCCAGAGGAAAGAAGGATGATGGAAATGATTAGTCTTTTGGACTAATAGACCTGCGAACAGCAGTCTTTACAACACTAAGAGCAGAACTAGATGGGCCTTGGTGACCACTACTAATTTCCCTGTAAAGAATCCCCTTAATAGGTGTAGGCAGAGGGAGATGTGGTCGTTACATAATCTGGTGTCAATTTGAGAGGATTATGAATGAAAGAGTGGATATAACCAATGAGGCCTCTGTGTGGGCATGCCCTTCTCCTGAGAAGCCTGGAAACTCCTGAGAAGCCTGGAAACTCCTGTTTTTGGTCCTTGGAAGCTGGAGACACTACTCTCTCTTTGCTCACTGCCTGAAAGACCTTCTACTGGCAAGACACATGGCACTATGCTGATAGACTCTGTCTTGAGAACTGAAGGAACCACATGGTGACGCCTGTCAGTGCTGACATGCTTCTATTGCCATTGAATCTACAAGACTTTGCATCCACTGGCTGGTAATTTTCTTACATCTCATTGTATGTGTTTTGTGAGTCTGAAGAGGACTTTATAAAGTGGTATTGGGCATATGGGGTAATATTGGACTTATGGATTTGATCTTGACTGGGCTGGGATGTTTTCCCAATATTCAACTGTTCTTGTATATAAAGCTCTTTCTTATACATGTATGACTGTCTGTGGAGTTGTTACTCTAATCTACCCATATGAACACTGGAGATAAAAATGTGGAAGAGAAATCAAATTTTTAACAAGACATGTCTACTGCTGAAAGAGAGACTAATAGTATCCCTAAGACCATAACCTGTAGTTATTCTTCAATCAAGGACCAAACTCCCCTCCTTTGGAATATCCACAATTTAAGATCACAAGAGCAGATTTCACCCAGGGATAAAGTTTAGAGGGTTCGGATAGAAGGAGGAATTAAAACAGGAAACACAGGGAGGCAGTGGAATATATGATGGAAATTATTTTTTTTTGTATGATGGAAATTTAAGGGGATTGCAATGAATGAGTTAAGGCAAAAAATTATTGACCATAAAAGGATGATCTGTTCTGCAAATCTTCACCTAGTTCACAATAAAACATTCTAAAAATGTGTTACTATTATAATCAGAAAAAAAGTTTAAAATTTTTATCTTGTTTTCTGATACATGGCCAAAGTTCTTCTTAGAGGAACATTTAATGCCTTCACTACTCTTAAAACTCACTGCCATCAAGTTGATTTTGATTCATAGTGACCTCATAGGGCAGTGTGGAATTTTCTCTGTGGGTTTCTAAGACTGCAACTCTTTAGGAATGGAAAGCTGCCTCATTCTCTCTTGGAGTGGCTGGTGGGTTTGAACTGCTGACCTTGTGGTTGGCAGTCCCAAACTTAACCACTGTGCTACTAAGTTTCCTTGTGGTTACTGTTAGAATTACTACATAGAAAGAATAAAATAAACTAAGACACAAAGATAAAATATAAAAGTATGTTTCAGGGCTGAGCCCCAGTGGTGTATTGGTTGTGCACGGGACTGCGGCCCACTGGGATGGAGGTTCAATTCCAGCTCACAGGAGCAAAGGCCGGGCCTCCTACTCCCACCAACAGGGCAGTGATGCCTAAATTAAAAAAAAAGTATGTTTCAAAAATGTTCAAGCTTTAAGTACAAAGTAATCAGAGAAAAAGTATATATATAAAGAAAATATCAGGAAACAAGGTAGTTTTAATGCCAGCTGAATCCAGTACCATTTAATGGGAATGAAATCTAATGTATATCTAGTGATACTTCTGTGGAAAAATATGGTCTGCAAAACACTTGAAAGAGCAACATGGTTTTAGACTATGTGAAGTATACAATCTAGTGCAAGTTTTAACTCTGATTTTATTAAAATAAAAAAACAGTTTATTGACATATCATTCACATACCATACTTTTCTTTTTTTTTGGTGTGTGTGTGTGTGTGGGGGGGAAGGGCATCACTGTCTTCTGGTGGTCGTGGGAGTTACCCAGCGTTGCTCCTGAGAGCCACCGCTGGATTTGAACTGCCAAGCCCGAGGGCCCCAGTCCCACACTCAACCACTTAAGCCACTGGGGCTCAGCCCTATACCATACTTTTCAATAGTTCAATCATATTAAGAAGAGTTGTACAATCACCACTTCCAATTTCAAAATATTTTCTTCTTTCTTGGACTTATTGTTATTAGCTTCTCATTTCCCCCAACCTCCCTGCCATACCCCCAGGAAGCCATTAATTCAATTACTGTCTCTACCTATCCTGTATTTCATATACAGAAAAACATACAAAACAACAACAGCAGCAACCACAAAACCAATAACAATAACAACGTAAAACAGAAAAATCTTGATCTAAACTAGAGCACAAAACATAGGTCAGAGGGGAGATCAAATGACAAGGTGTTAAATTTTAACCTAAATGCATCTGCAATAATTTACTTTCATTTTGATTTGGCATTCTATTTTGTTTTATGTTAGGTTTTATATTATTATTAAGCTTGGTTGGTTGTATTGTCTTTGAAAATGTGATATTAGTGCTTTTACTTTTATGGATTTATTAGATTTTTAATAGCGATTGTATTTGAAAATACAGTGCTTAAAATACTATGCCTATTTTTTTTTTGAGGATGGACAGTTTGGAACTTATATATTAGATCAGTCATATTAATTTTATTGCCCAAATCCTTTATGCCGTTGTAGGTTGTTGGGTCAATTCTGTTTTGGGGCGGGGTTATCACTGCCCTCTGGTGGTGGGAGTAGGAGGCCCAGCCTTGCTCCTGGAGAGCTGCTGCTGGATTCGAACCTCCAACTCAGTGGGCCGCAGTCCCGTGCACAACCACTATGCCACCGGGGCTCAGCCCTTAGAGCAGAACTTTCGACTGCTGTCTTTCAGAAGCCGACTGCCGGGTCATTTTCTCCAGGGCTAGTGGCTGGTGGATTCTAACCTCTATGCTACTAAGTTTCCTTGTGGTTACTGTTAGAATTACTAAGTAGAAAGAATAAAATAAACTAAGACACAAAGATAAAATATAAAAGTATGTTTCAGGGCTGAGCCCCAGTGGTGTAGTGGTTGTAGTGGTTAGTCCCCAAATGCTTCATAATGAGTCCATCAGGGCTTTCTAACTCCTGGATAGTCCTGCTTATTTTCAATCCTCTTCTCTGTTGTGGGCTAAAAATTGTGAGCCTTTGTATTTTTAAAAGTTCTTGTATTTATAAAAAACAGCGTTTGTATTATAACTTTTGATGGTGCAGACTTCTTAGTGCTTAAAGGTTCAAGATGTTTCTGTTTTTCTTGCGGGAGACAACCTTCATTATGAATGGCCACACTGTCCGTATTTCTCCCTCTCCTTCCTTTGGAAGTCAAATGCTACCTGTGCTTGGGCTTGCCAGGAAATTTTCTGCTCTTCCCCTAGAGCAGTGGTTCTCAACCTTCCTCATGCTGTGACCCTTTAATACAGTTCCTCATGATGTGGTGCTCCCCTACCATAAAGTCATTTTCGTTGCTACTTCATAATTGTAATTTTGCCACTTTATGAACCAGGTAGCTCCTGTGAAAAGTCCTTTGACCCACTTTGAACCCCAAAGGGGTCAGGACCTGCAAGTTGAGAATCACTACCCTAGCAGGAACTGACTTGTATTTGAAACTGGTATTGTGCATATTGGGTCCAAGATGACTTTCTGCTCCTTTCCTGCCCCCCTTATGACAACCAAAAAATGTCTCCAGACACAGGGCGAATGCTCCCCCAGGTGAGAGCTACTGCTATACTGAGATCTGGATTCCCTGGGTGGTACTAACAGTTAATGTGTTTACCTGCTAACCTAATGGTGGAACAGTTAGGCACCTCCCTCAGAGGCACCTTGGAAGATAGTCCTGTGAGTCTAATGTTGCAGACAAAACCAGCCATTGACTGCTCCCCGCCCCCCCCACCAGAACACAATTCCACTCTGATAACTCGTGGAGTCACCATGAGTCAGGATAGGATAGACTGGGCAGTGGCTGGCAAAATGGGGCGACCGATTCCAAGCATCAGTGCATTACCCTTTCTCCCTCCCCCTACTCCTTCCCTGTTGGTGCCTGTGTTAGGCCTGGTGGTCTAGAGAAACAAATGCAGTCACACTCACCTATGTGTAAGAGACAGCTTTTAATGAAGACGCACTTATATATCAAGAAGGCATTCTAGCCCAGTCCAACTCAGTCCAGAGGTCTGATGCTAGTTTCTAAATCCCTTTTTGGATGCACCTAGTTACAAGCTGGTGACTCAGAATGATGAACCAGAAGATCGCAGGCCAGTGGGTACAGGGTCATATAAATCGGATCCAAGATGGGGAGAAGTATGCCAGGGTTTCCACGGCTTTCAGGGTTGGGTAGTTCACATGGACCCTGGAGGCAGATACTGAGCCCTTGTGAGGAGGAAGGGGAAGTGGCTGGGAAAGAGGTCATTCCCAGAGTCTCTTATGCTTATGCAAAAGGCCACACCCACAAGGGGGTAGTTACCACTTGATTGACAGTTTTGACTCCACCACTAGTTGGGAGTGCGTAGTTGACTTTAAAAAAAATCATTCAACTACCATCAGGCCATTCCCAGACCTCCTTCACCAGAGCTCTTATTCCCCCAGTTGTTCAGTTGAGAGTTGACTGCTAACAGCTTATAGCCACCCGGGTCTCCAGAGAAGGCCCCTTGGCTGATGTGAGCTGTTGTGGCCTAGATGAATGTCCTCCAGGGATGATCTGAAGCGGTCTGGTAGAGGTCACTCTTTAGTCTCAAAGCTGAATAGCTCTCTGACACTGTTCCTGCTCCAGGCAGGGAATCTGACCCAAAACACAGTCTTCTGGAGGAATGT
Source organism: Nesogale talazaci (assembly GCA_004026705.1). Lineage (NCBI taxonomy): Eukaryota > Metazoa > Chordata > Mammalia > Afrosoricida > Tenrecidae > Nesogale > Nesogale talazaci. The sequence goes on along the minus strand of PVJH01007606.1, from coordinate 1,037 downwards.
CCTGTTATTCCAGCACTCATTTCTGCTGTCTTTTCTCCTTACATGTTTCCAGAGGAACTGACTAGAATAGAATCCTCAGTCCCCAGGCTTGGATGCATTTTTCCTGGGCTTATGGAAGGCATCCTTTTTCTAGGTAACAGAATCCACCAATATGGTTGCCTTCTTTTATACCGCTAAAGAAAACCCTGGAGGCTCCGCCCCTGTTGCATTAGAAAGATCAACTATATAACTAGACATTTTTATATCTCTTGGGACTTGCCTCTTCTTCCCGTTCTTCACCCATCTTTCTTCTGGTGCTATTTATTTTTGCCTCTTTTTGGTGAAGAATTTTCTGTCTTTCTGAATAATGATAACCTTTCGTCTGTAACATATGTTGAAAATGTTGTTTTCCTCTGAGATTGTTTACTGGTCCAACAGAAGGTTTACATTTTTATGTTGTACAATCTGTCCATCTTTCCAGATAGGTTTCTCTTTTTGACATCATGTTTGAAACATGCCTTTGCCACCCTAGAATTACTAAACCATTTCCCTAAAATTCTTCTGGCTTCGCTGCTTATGTTTATAGCTTTGGCTCATCTAGATTTAATTTGGAGTGAGACATGAAATAGGCAGTCAAGCGAATCCACACTCTCCCCCATCCCGCAAAGAACCAGACAGTGGTGGGGATCCTTCAAGGGGGCTTTCCTCCAGATTTGTCTGCGTTTGGTCCTGTCATTGCAGCAGCTCCAGGGTTTCTTCCATCCTGACTCTCAGATATGGCTTGGTGCACACTAGGAGTCTCCATATCTCCAGCTACCAGTTCGGGGTAACCAGTACCTGTTGGAGGTACATCAAGAGTTGGTGATGCCTGCAGGGCATGTGGGTCTTGTGAAACCAGTAGTTGACAGCTTCTCAGAATCCTGCCTTTTCTCTATCTGCATCAAAGAGAGGTTAGAAGGTCCTTGGAGCCATGGGGTTAAGTTTCCAAGATGGTGACTAGCACTTTGCGATCATATTTATTTTTCATCGGGGTTGACCTCAGTGCCTCCTACCAAAAA